>CM019148.1:357775724-358044370 GCA_009733165.1 Naja naja
CGGAACGCAAGGCTTGCATCGCTTGCATTGTGAACAACATGAGGTAGTGAGGGAGAGGGGAGCGGGGAGGGGGAACTTTCCCTATCGTCTGGCCTGGCCACCAGGCTGCTTCTTTCCATTTCTTTCTTTTTCTGCTTTTGGCTGCATGCCAGGAAACAGCAAAAGTCTTTCTGTCCCCAAACTCCGCCAGAAATGAATCTTTGGGATCCTGTAAGGCATCCTGCTCCAAGAAGCTACGCCAGCTGACAAGTCTCACAAAGACTCATTTCTGGCGAGTTTGGGGAGAGAAAGAAAGACTTCTGCTGCTTTCCTTGCATGAAGCCAAATCTCTCTCTCTCTCTCACACACACAATCTCAGAAGAAGATAAAAAGCACTAAACCACTTTATAACTCTTCAAGAAGTCTATGAGGCTATCAACAAACAAGAAATAGATAAGTCCCAGGCCCAGATGGCTTACCAGCAGAGATTTATAAAGCACAACAAGAAATTTTAGGAAAGGAGATGGTAAAATTTTTAATGAAGTTTTAGATAAAGCGAATTGTCCTCAATCATGGCAAGAAGCTAAAATATCCATCATTCCCAAATCAGGCTCGATCTAACAGAACCAGGGAACTACGGCCGATTTCTCTCCTTAATGTAGATTATAAAATTTTTATGACGATCTTGGCAGAGATTAAAAAAATACTCAAATCCTGGCATCTTTTCATGGGGTCATTTTATGTCTTCCTACATCTGTTAATCTTTGGTGAAAGTGTTATTTCCTTCTTCTCCAGCCCGGATCCCTTTTCCACTCGAGTGTGGCACATTTTATGCTGCCTAAAAGGGAAACTATTTCATTGGTTTATACAGTAGAGTTACAGCTTTTCTTTTCACAGGAGATGAACAAGACAAGGAGTTATTTGTTTGGTTTGCATAAGGTTTCCACCACCACCTAGTGGAAAAAGTGTTCAGCTCTTTTGAGTTCTCTGTAAAGAAATGTAGAGCAATTTCCTGTCTGTCTACACACACACACACACACACACACGTACTCTCTCTCTCTCTCTCTCTCTCTCTCTGTCTCTCTCTGTCTCTCTCTCTCTCTCTCTCCCTCCCTCCCTCTCTTAGGTTTCATACTAGAGAGAAAAACAGCTGGGGAAAGTGAAATCTGCACCACACATTATCCTATTTCTCAAGCTTAGACTTTAGTGAAATTCTGTCTCTTTTTACCCATTTATCAAATTTTTACACCATCTCTCCCCTGAAGTGACTCTGGATGGTTTACAAAAAAAAAACCTCATAAAGGAGACATAGTTTTTTTTTTTATTATTACATTTATATGCCGCCCTTCTCCGAAGACTCAGGGCGGCTTACAATTTTTGGAGCACAACCCAATGCGCTCAGCAATAGCCTTCATTCCATTGTATATGCCTGCTTATTACTAAGCGGCATTTTTACAAATCAGCTTATTGCCCTCAACAATCTTGGGTCCTCAATTTACCTACCCCGGGAGGATGGAAGGCTGAGTCAACCCTGAGCCTGGTGGGATTCAAGCCTACAGCAGTTGTAGGCAGCTGGAACTTAAGAACAGGCATTTAACAGCCTGAGCCACCAAAGCTCATTATTAAAAATATTAAAAATAATTTGGTTAGTTAAGGAGAAATCAGGCATTTCTCCTTAAAGCGTAATTAGTACAGATGGCCCTTGATTTCCAGTCATTTGTTTAGTCTTCGGTGAAAGTTACAACAGCATTGAGGCGACTTACGACTGGTTCTCACACTTACGACCATTTTCAGCATCTCACATGGTTACAACCAGCAGGTGTTTCTGATGGTTGCAACCACACGGACTATGTAATCACCTTTAGTGACCTTCTTAGCCAGTTTCTCACAAGCAAAGACAAGACAAAGTCAGGTTCAATTAATGACTTTGTGGCTTACTGAACAATGACAGTGGTTTACTTAACAGTGACAAAAAGGCCAAAACTGGGCATGACTCACTTAACAATCCTATGCTTAGCACTAGAAATTCTGATGGTGGCGTAATTCAAGGACTTTTCCTAGGTTGGAAATCATGTTTAGGTTTTGAATGCCATAATAGAGATTACACTCCAGAAATAGTGGATAATTCTAAGACAAACTAAATTCAGTTTTATTTCATTTTATTTAAAATCAGCTAATGGGCTTCTTCACCACATATTTTCTTCTATCACATTAAAAGTGACAATTTGGGAATGACTTTAGAAGTATTTTGGCATACCTAAAGCTTTCACAGCTTACATTAATCAATATCTTCCCAACTCCATTTCATTTTTTCTTTCTCAGTCTGACAGCTGAACACCAATGAACCTGATTCACTCAATATGCTAGATTTACCTATAATAGTTTGCAATTAATTGTTTTATAAAAACCCAACTAATAGAAGAGGATATTTGTAGCTCGCGGTTGAACTATGGGGTCCTTGGTGCTCTCTGAGTTGGGTTTTTTGGCAGGCATTTCATTAACCCAACTAGGTAACATCATCAGTGCTAGGAGTAGGGTTAGAGCAAAGCCCACTTCCTTCTAGCGAAATTACCTCGTTGAGTAATAAAATTCTCAAGAAAAGTACTCCACTCCTCCACTCACAATAGAATTCCTATGCCTCCAGGGTTGACATTTTGGCCTGGACAATCTGGAACTGCACCGCCTCTGCGGTGATCTAAGCATAGTTCACAAAATTGTCTGCTATAACATCTTGCCTGTCAACAACTTCTTCAGCCTCAATCACAATAATACACGGGCAAACAACCGAGACAAACTCAAGGTAAACCACCAAAATTCAAATTGCAGAACATACAACCAACAGAGCGGTCAATGCCTGGAACGCCCTACTGAACTCCGTTGTTACAGCCTCAACCCCTCACAGCTTCAACCTCAAACTATCTACAGTGGACCTCACCCCATTCCTAAGAGGTCCTTAACAGGGGCGTGCATAAGCGCACCAGCATGCCTACCATCCAGTGGTGGGATTCAAATTTTTTTATTACCGGTTCTGTGATAGTGGCTTGGTGGGCGTGGCAGGGGAAGGATACTGCAAAATCTCCAGTCAGAGGTGGTATTTGCCGGTTCTCTGGACTACTCAAAATTTCCACTACTGGTTCTCCAGAACTGTTCAGAACCTGCTGAATACCACCTCTGCTACCGTCCCTTTCTTACTGTCCCCATTTATCTGTATTTACTTCCTTTGTTCCTGTTTATGTTGTACAAGTTTGACAAAAAACAAACAAATTATGGGATCGTTAAGCAAAAAAAAAATGCTTGCAAGGAAACAACCAAGCTCAAACAGCACCAAAGACCTCACATAAGCCCAATTGTTATCTCAGTATGTTGTGTGAACCAGGCCATCATCCAATGGGGTTTAAACATCACATGCTATATGATCATGGAAATAGTTAACTCACTTTTAATAGCCACAAGCAGGCGGTACAAACCCACTCTTACCACTGGGAGTGTCTTTGATAAAGTGGGCAGGATATAGCTAGTGCTGTCTCACAACTGGTATCACTTTGCAAGCCCCTCCCTTAATTGCCAACCTTGTAAAGCCACTGCAGGTGGGGCTAGCACAGTGACATCACTGAACATTCTCGGTGACTGTGAAAGCATCTTTGTTTCTTGCCTGCTAGCAAAAACCAGGCCCGCTTGTTTTCTGCTGGCAATCAGCAATTTCCAACTAAGAAAGCACTGCAACCAGCTATCTTCTGCCTGGGTTTTGCTAGCAAGGAGTAACTAACAAGTCAATTTGTATGAGGGGTTTTTGGAGGGGGTGCAGTTTTCTGCTTGGATTATTTTGATTTTCTAGGAATCTTGTTTTGTCAACTGATTTAATGGCCTATAGCAGGGGTCCCCAAACTTGGCAACTTTAAGACTTCTGGACTTCAACTCCCAGAATTCTCCAGCCAGGATGACTGGCTGAGGAATTCTGTGAGTTGAAGTTCACAAGTCTTAATGTCAAGGTTGACACCTCTATGGTGAAGCATCCATAAGTCTAAGTGGATCTTGTGCTCCTTTATTTCTGATAGGATCACTGCCCACTGTCAGCTCCAACAGCACAAGTACCAAGGAAATCAATAGTGCTAGACCCCATTCTATGTCCTTTTATCCTCTTTGCAAATATGGTTTTGGAGCTTAGCATATCCAAAATTGACAACAACAGGGATTATGTATAGCCTGCTCAATAAGGTTTTTTTTTTGAAGAGGCACATGGCCCTCTAGGGACAAGGTTTCAAGACCCCTGGATATCTGGAGGGGACAGATTTTTTTTTATGTTAAGGAACCCAAATCATAAAAAGATTCAAGGTTTTGGTGTTAACATTCAAAGTCCTACATGGCATGAGTCCAGGATATTTACGAGAACGACTCCTCCCAGCATCAAGTACCAACCGCCCTGTCGGCGCACAGAGGGTCTCCTCGGGTGCCGTCTGTGACTCAATGTTGCCTGGCGGGGACCCGGGGGAGGGCCTACTCTGTGGCGGCCCCCACTTTATGGAATCTTCTTCCGCTGGAGCTCCGGCTGGCTCCTGATCTCCGCACCTTCTGCCACGAGTTAAAACCTGGCTGTTTTACAATCTGGGCTGTGCTGACTCTTTGGGGTTGTTTATTTTAATTTTGGGGTTTTAATGTTAATTCGGCTTACAATTTGTTTAATATATTTTTTAGGTAATTTATTGTTAGTATTGTGTTTTTAGCTGTGAGCCGCCCCGAGTCCTTTGGGAGAGGGGGGTAATCATAATAAATAAATAAATAAATAAATAAATAAATAAATAAATAAAGCACCTAAATACTTTAAATATTCTACTCATCAATAGGATAGTAATGGAGACGTACTGATCATTCTCTTACCTGCAGACCAGATAAATAGGTATCCTGGGGGTAAACAGCTGGTAGGAGGCCAATGGGATGCTTGGAACCGCAGCAACAGGAAACAAGTCCACCCATCATCTATCAAGTCCGAAGAATCAGCATGCGGATGCTGTTTAAGAGACGTTTCCTTTATTGTTCTTCATCTATAGACAGAATCTTGACAGACTAAAGCAAGCATTTACATAACTACTGCTATACTCAAAGTATTTTCCAAAGCACCAGAAGGCAAGACAAGAAACAGTGGTTGGAAACTAATCAAGGAGAGAACCAACCTAGGAGAAATTTCCTAATAGTGAGAGCAATCAACCAATGGAATAGTTTGCCTTCAGAAGTTGTGGGTGCTCCAGACTGGAAAATCATTTGTCTGAAATGATATAGGGTCTCCTGCTCAAGCAGGGGTTGGAGTAGAAACTTCCAACTCTAATATTCTGTGTTTTACTCTGGGAAAAGCTAGTGAGGAGCCACATAACCATCTTTCTGCCAATCAAACTTCCCAAATTCTGCTGCCTCTTTGCCCTCTGGAAAGCAGCTCCTCCCCTCTGGGACTCCAGACCAGTGGTTGCCAACCAGTGGGCCGGGGACCACTGGTGGTCCGCTAGAACATTTTGGTGGTCCGCAGAGAAATGTCACCCAAAGCAATTAATCCCGGCTGCGTGGGAACACAAGGCTGCGCCCGCCCATGGCCCCAGGAACGCAAGGCTTGCATCGCTTGCATTGTGAACAACATGAGGTAGTGAGTGGAGAGGGGGAAAGGGGGGAGGGGGGAACTTTCCCCATGCGTCTGGCCTGGCCACCAGGCTGCTTCTTTCCATTTCTTTCTTTTTCTGCTTTTGGCTGCACGCCAGGAAAACAGCAAAAGTCTTTCTGTCCCCCAAACTCCGCCAGAAATGAATCTTTGGGACCCTGTAAGGCATCCTGCTCCAAGAAGCTACGCCAGCGTGACAAGTCTCACAAAGACTTATTTCTGGTGGAGTTTGGGGGAGAGAAAGAAAGACTTCTGCTGCTTTCCTTGCATGAAGCCAAAAGTCTCTCTCTCTCTCTCTCCCTCCCTCCCTCCCTTCCCCCGTCTCCTCTGAGAACGAAGCTGGGGCTGGTATTTTGCAATCCCAAATAAATAATGATTGATTGGTAGGAAAATGGGGTGGGGAATTTTCCTGCAGACTTTTTGGGGGATTTTCCCAGGGTCTCTGCTGCTTTCTGCAAAGATCCTGGGAAAACGTCAGCAAGCCACAGTCAGTCAAAATTCATATTAGTGGTCCGCGAGATTGAAAATTAGGAGTTTGGTGGTCCTGAGGTCCAAAAGGTTGGCAACCCCTGCTCCAGATTACATTCCACCACATCACCTTAGTCACTTCCCGATCAGATTACTGCAATATGCTCCACATAGGGCTGTTCTTGAGGACTACAATTATTGGACCCAAATGCAGAGACATGGATAATGATGGGCATTTCTCATTATGCAATGTGACGCCACACTCTGTGAGCTCCACCAGCTGCCAGTTTTAGCCTCCAAGTGTAATTTAAGATTACCACCTTTAAGGCCCTACAGGGCATAGAAATAGAAATTGAATAACAAGAGTTGGAAGGGACCTTGGAGGTCTTCTAGTCCAATCCCCTGCTTAGGCAGGAAACTCTACACCACTTCAGACAAATGGTTATCCAATCTCTTCTTTAAAACTTCAAGTGTTGGAGCATTTACAACTTCTGGAAGCAAGTTGTTCCACTGATTACCATATTTTTCGTTCCATAAGATGCACTTACCCCCCCCAAATTGGGTGGAAATTGTCCATCTTATGGAGCAAATGTTGGGGGAAGGGGGTGGTTGGTGTGGCTGTGGCATTCGCTGCCGCCTGTTACTGCTGCTGCCGGGGAACACTGGAGCCTTCGTGGCCGAGCAGCTGATTGGTGGTTGGATCGGCCTCCCAGAATACCACTGATCAGCTGTTTCAGGAGGTGAGGATCACTGCTGTTGATTGCCACCGCTGCCGATTATTGCTGATTACTGCTGCCGAATGGCGGCAATTGGTAGTGGTGATCGGCAGTGGTGGCAATCAGTGGCAATTCCCGCTGCCTGGAACAGTTGATCGGTGGTACTCCGGGAGGCTGATCCAACCGCCAATCAGCTGCTTGTGCGGAATCAGGCTGCAATAACGTGATGAAGCTGACCAGGCTGTTTGCTGTTTGCTGCAAGGACGTTAGCCAGATGATTACCGATGGATGCTGGGAGGCAGAGGCAGATTTTTTTTTCTTGTTTTCCTCCCCAAAAGCTAGGGGCATCTTAAGTTCCGGAGCATCTTACACAGAGCTGGTATTTATCAGGTTCTGACCAGTTCTGGAGAACCAGTAACGGAAATTTTTGAGTAGTTTGGAGAACCGGCAAATCCCACCTGTGACTGGCCCCGCCCCCATCTATTCTCTGCCTCCCATTGAGTCCCAGCTGATCGGCTGGGTCTTCTTTTGTTGCCCTGCAGAGGAGAACGGAGCTGGAAAGCAGGTTAGTGGGGTGGGGAGGGAATGGGGATTTTGCAGTATCCTTCCCCTGCCACGCCCACCAAGCCATGCCCACAGAACCGGCAGTAAATTTTTTTGAATCCCACCCCTGGCCTTAGAGTGCAAAAAATATGATAATTGTTCTGTCAGGAAATTTCTCCTTAGTTGCTTCTCTCCTTGATTGGTTTCCACCCATTGCTTCTTGTCCTGCCCTCAGGTGCTCTGGAGAATAGCTTGACTCCCTCTTCTTTGTGGCAACCCCTGAGATATTGGAAGACTGCTATCATGTTTCCCCTAGTCCTTCTTTTCATAAGACTAATATCCAGTTCTTGCAACCGTTCTTCATATGTTTTAGTCTCCAGTTGCCAGTTAGGTGGGCTTCTTCTTGCCAGGATGCTCCACATGCTCTGAGAAGGACAGAGCCCTCTGGGTCCAGGAGGCATGATTTCTTGGTGGTGGCCCCTATTATATAGTGACCTTGGTTGACCTTGGCCCTGCTTGTGTTTAGAAATGCAGTCAAGATATGGCTCTTTTTCCAGGCCTTTGCGGAAAAGTTAGCACCTCGACTCTATGTTATTGCTGCTTTGGGAGTTATTTATTCCTTTAATTTTCATCCAGCCTTTATTTTTTAATAAACAACACGATGGCAAACATACCTAATATAGGTAGTCCTCGACTTACAACTATTCCTTTAGTGACTGTTCAAAGTTACTACCACACTGAAAAAAGTGACTTATGACCATTTTCCAAACTTACGACATTTGCAGCGTCCCTATGATCACGTGACCAAAATTTGGACGCTTGGCAGTTGGCATGTGTTTATGATGGTTCCTGAGTCCCAGGGACATTTTTTATGATCTTCTGAAAAGCAAAGTCAGCGGGGAAGCTGCCATGTTACTAACAACAGCTGCAGTGATTAACTTAACAACTGTGGCAGAAATGATTGTAAAGTGGGACAAAACTCACTTAAAAACTGTCTTACTTAGCAACTGACATGTTGGGCTCAATTGTGGTTGTAACTTGAGGACTATCTGTACTCCTTCCTTCTCCTATTTTCTGCACCACAGCCAGATTGGTTTCAATTCTTTCACTATCGTGGAAGTTTTTTTGTATTGTGGTTTTATATTCACTTCCTTAGCTTTTGTTAGATGTGTCTTGTAAGCTGCTCAAGATCGGCTGGATTTGAGTCGGGTGGCCATATACATATTTTAAGTAAATAAATAACCCGGAGAAATCATTCTCAGAGTCCACAAATGAATGGGTGTTACTGAGTTCTCTAGTTTCAGAGATATGCAAAGTGGGATTGTGCTCTTATTTCATTACTTACAATACACACCTTGTTTTCTCAGAAAGGAATTCAACCTTTCCATCTAAGTAAGCACCTTACTTCAAAATAAAACAGCCACATCGCAAATGAACACCCAGCTACAACAACATGGTTAGAATTGCAATTCATATTGCCTGATTCTATTAAATAGAGATAATCCTGTAGGTAATGCAATATTTTTCAACCCTGGCAACTTTAAGATGGGTGAACTTCAACTCCCAGAATTCCCCAGCCAACACTCTGGTTGGGGAATTCTGGGAGTTAAAAGTACACCCATCTTTAAAGTTGCCAAGGTGAAAAGCACTATTGTACGGTAATTCATTTCTAATTCATTTCTCTCTCCCAGATGATCTCCGAAGTATCTTCCAACTCACTTTTTGATAACCCCAGGTCGATAGGCAGCAAACAAATTTAATAAATAAATTCTATGACACGTGTCCCTTTGCAATCCAACCAAATTATTCACTAATGCATTTACAATTGCAAACATTCTCCTGCTTGAGCAGGGGGCTGGATTAGAAGACCACCAAGGTCCCTTCCAGCTCCATTGTATTCTAATTTCAAGCCGGAGCCCTTAACCCATTTGGTGACCCCCACCATTCGCATTTTGAAGACCACCTGCAAGCCTTAAAGAGGAATTATTTTAGCCAATTAGGAAAATATAACAGCCTTGACCCCGATGGGGATGTTCGCTTCCGCCAAGCAACCCCGAGCACATCCCCAGCGCCCTCGTGCGCTCGTCCGGATTTTTTTTTTTAATGTTTGCAGCCCAGGCTGGGCAGCCCTAAACCGACGTTCTCCTCCCCCGAAGCCACCCGCTCCGCTTCCCCCCCCCCGCCTGGGAAGGTGGAGACTCGGCGGGGAGGAGGGTCACAGCCTCGGCTGCCCTCCAACCTGACGCTCCCCGGCTGGGCGGAGACCAGGCAGGCGTCTCTTTCCCCCACCCTTCCTTCCGTCTCCACGTTGCGCCAGGGCGAGGCAGTCGCGTCCGTGTAGCCAGCCGCGGTATCGGGAGGCCGGGCGTCCGATCTTGGCTTGGGAAGCCGGCCGGAGCCGTTTTCCAAAGAGGCGCCTCCCGACGACGGCTTCCCCGCTTCTGGAGAGGCGTCATGTCAGGCTTGGATTATCTGGCCGCCGAGTGCCTGATGTCCATCTCCAGCGGGGCCTTGATTCACCCGGCCTCCGGCCTCATCAGCGTCAAAGAAGAGCGAGGAGGGCGTCCCCCTTCCCTCCCCAGCGCCTGTCACCCGGGCCGCCCCGGCTCTGCGCTTTCGGACTGCAGCGGGAGCTGCTCCTCATCGCCCGGAGGGAGCGAGCTGCGAAGCGGCGTCCCGGTCCTGCCGCAGGCGGGGGAGCTTCCCCGAAGAGCCGGCGCTGACAGCCCCGCCAGCCTCTCGGCCATCTCCCCGGCCAAAAGGCACCAGTGCCCTTTCCAAGGCTGCATTAAGGTCTACGGCAAATCCTCGCATCTGAAGGCGCATCTCAGGACGCACACCGGTAAGAGCCTAACCCCTAGCCAAGCCAAACCATGCCCGGGATTGGATCCCGCGTCCCTCCCCTGTTGCTCCCGGTGGAGACCCCCGACAGGGTGCCCTGAAGCACTCCAGGACCGCTTACCCCCGCCCCCAACGCCTCTCAGTCTTCATCCTTCGAGCCCTCGCGGCCGCCCCACCCCCATTCCCGCTTCCTCCCCCTCCTCTCCACTCGGTCTCCACCCACGTGGTGACCGCGCCTCTCTCGGCTTTGGCGCACGGATTTCCTCTCGGTCCGGGTGGGAGGCGTTTCGCAGGGCTGGTCTGTTTCCTAAGCACCCTTGCTGCTCAGGCTTTGGGGACGTGGGGGAGGACGAGACCTGCAGGCTTTCGCCTCCCACCTTCTCTTGATTCCTCCCCCCCCCCGCGAGGAAAGAAAGATGCCATCCCCCGCCCCATGGGATCCTTGCTGGCCCCACGTGCTTGGCCGGGCAGCTCGAAAGCGAAAGTGGATTGGGAGGAGGGAGGCAGGGGAGACTTTGGCGACCCCTCCTGATCGGCGCGGGTCTTTAGCTTGAGGGCACTCGCAGGTGATGGCCCTGCCGATGGCGCAGTAGAGCCTCTGCGTTCCAAAGCAGGCTACCCTTGAAGAAACTACAGGCGCGCCCTGGAGGTGTTGCCTTTACTAGGTCGCTTCCAATTGCACACTCTGCCTTCCTGGTACGCCCCCCTCCCCGGCAAGGGAACGGGGGGGCGGGTCTTTCTGGCTCGCTTAGAGCCCCCGCCTCTTCGGAAAGGTTCCCTTGGAGATGGCTGCGCGCTTCAAATGTCGCCCACTCTTGTTGGCAGAGCCTGGTCTCTGCTGCCTACGCCGGACGGTCGGAGAGAGAGAGAAAGAGAGAGAGAGGAGTGGCCATCCGGGGTGGCCTGATGGGATGGGGGCCTCCCCGTTGGAACTTAATCCCGGGGCGGGGAGGGAGATCTAGCCCTGGATTGTTCCCCGTGGATCCGGAGCCTCTTCTCCCTGAACGGCTTCCCCACCTCCCAATTTAAGAGGGACACAAAGGGTGGTACAATTGTCGCTGCAGCCGGGGTGGATGGAGCAACGCGCGGGCACAAGAAGCCGCGTGGGTGTGTCTGCCAAAGGATCGCGCCTCTGCCTTGCCGATGCGAGCGCAAAACAGATAGCAAAACAGAGCAGATAAAGAGTTGCAATTGTGCCAAGAAGAGCAAGGGATCTGCCAGCTAGATTATTATTTGGAGCCACCTCTTTGCAGTGTTCTTGGCAACTCGCTCCCAAGAAAAATATCCATCTTCGCTAGCCGGGCCCTGAATGAGATTCTTTGGAAAGGCCCACTGTAATCTGAAGTGTGGATTTGGGGCTGGGAAGAGGAGGAGTTGTTTAAACTACCCCTCAAGGTGGAAATCCACGGATGACCTTCAGAAGTCCTTGCTCAAAGTTGCCCTACTTTTGCAGGGGGTGGTGGGAGGGCCAACAAATGAATTGATGCCATCTTGTAGAGGATGCTAACTCGGTGGGGTTTATTTCTCAGGGACCACACCTTCCAAAACTTGGTACAGAGTCAGTGCAGAAATGTTAAATGCCATGTGGCTTGGGTGAGTTCATGAGAGGCTACTATTTACTGCTTTCTTTGTCTCCCCACCACGCTCCTGGAGTTGTACAGAAGGCAAGCTGGCTGCTGAGACCCTTCACTAATGGGGTGGGTTTAAAGGAGGACTCTCTAGGGCAGTTCTTCCCAACCTGGCCCTGTTTGCCACTCTGCAACTACAATTCCCAAGATGCCTCGCTGTAATCTTCCTATATTTCTAATGTGGGCAGTGTTTATCCATCTGTGCATGTAAAAGGAGATGGGGCCAGGAGAAAAAAAAAGGATGAATTTTGATAGCAGGGATCCTTTCAATGTGCCAGGAGAAACCTCGGCTGCTTGTTTTGTGTCAGCTATGTTTGGTGCCCTTAATCCTCTGGTGGGCAGATAGCTGGGTTAAGCAGCTGGCAGGATTGTGTAGGCAAAGGCATAAAAGCTTGATTAAAAAAAAACCAGTGTGGGAGAGGCTTTCTTTGCCCAGATGCTATCGTGTTTAAAGTTGGTGGTTTCTCTGAACTTGCTGAAGCTGGCACATGAATACATTTACAAGCTGTTAAGCATACAGGGTCTTGCAGCAGCCTGCCACTTGTGCAGACCTGTTCCTCGTGCAAAGATTTGGACATGATTTTTTCCCCCTAACATTTAGAAGAAAGCCAAAGGACAGTATTGTGGGGACATAAAGACCCCGGGCAGTAGAGTACTGGGTATAAATGGAAGAGTGTTAAGCGGAGAAAGTCAAATTCTCTGAGGCTTGCAGTGGGCAGTAAATCCAGCAAAAATGTATTATTCCAACTGTTTCAAGGTTGCTGGCATGCAGTAGAGACATAGATGTGTGTGCCTGTCATGCCTACATTTCTTTGATTATTATCCCACCTTTATTACTTTAGAGAAGTAACTCAAGGCAACAAACATACCTAATACTGATTCCTCCTCTTATTTTCCCCTCAAAAAGCCTATGAAATGGATTGGGCTGAGGAGATTGATTGAAGTACCCAACCAGCTGTCATGCCTAAGACAGGACTAGAACTCAGTCTCCTGGGTAATTGACCCAAAGTCACCTAGCCAGCTTTCATGTCTAAGGCGAGCCTAGAACTAGAAACCCAGTTTGGTGTAATGGTTAAGGTACCAGGCTAGAAAGTGAGACACTGAGAGTCATTTTAGGCATAAAAGCCAGCTGGGTGACTTTCGGCCTATCGTTCTCTCTCAGCCCAATCCTCCTCACAGGGTTGTTATTGTGAGGCAAATAGGAGGAGGAAGATATGTTGGATATGTTTGCTGCCTTCAGTTATTTGTAAAAATAAAGGTAGGATACAAATAAAAATCAAATCAAATCACAGTCACCTGGGCCTAAAGTCACCCAGCCAGCTTTCATGCCTAAAACAGGACTAGAACTCACAATCCTTACCTCAAGCTGTTCTCATGTGACATAACTGAAGGCTGTGAAGTCATTTGGTGCTTTGGTCTTTGTAACTATATCCTGTTGTTAGAATTTAAAACTGATCTTGTCCCCTAGTGAAATTGTCCTCAGTTGGAGATTGAAATGAGGTCTTTACAGATGTAATTTGGGCAGAAGGCAAGGAGCAGGAACAAAATGTACTCCCTGTGATTTAATAACAGCAATCAAGACCAGGCAAGGGACCTCCCTTCCTTACATTAAACTGCTAAGTTGCAGAAAGTTTAGTGGAAAAGTGGATTTCTATGCATAAGAAATGGAAGTTTAGTTCCAGGACTAAAAGAATGCCAGCTTGATCTAGTGGTTAAACACCAGGCTAGAAAGCAGGAGACTCTGAGTTCAAATCCTGCCGTAACCATGAAAGCTGGCTGGCTGGCTTCGGGCCAGTCACTCTGGCTCTCTCTTTCAGCCCAGCCCACCTCACAGCATTGTTGTTTTGGGGAAAATAGCACAAGAAAGGTATGCTGGATATGTTCAGGGCCTTGAGTTATTTGTACAAAATAATAAGGGCGGGATAGACAAACCAATGAACAAATAATAAAAAAACAACTATTGGGGCCAAATGTGGGCTTTGCTTTGCTTTGCTCCTCCTTCATGATTTCCACAGCATTTGTTTATATCTGTAAAGTTAAAAAGCAGAATTTTCATGATCTATTCACCAAAATTCTCTTTCTTCTCCTTCAAAAGAAAACTTCAAAAAGCAATTTTCTTTCAGTGGGTTGTACAATAAATGAAGGTTAACTTTTCTTCATGGTGCTGGTCTTTTTCTTAATCATCCTAAAGACTTGCAATCCCACTTTCAACTTTTTCCACATATTGTGTTACATTATAAAACACGTTTTTGTTTCCCCAACTTCCTTGTGCTAGGAAATCTCTATCTGATTGATGATAATCTGGGAAGGTTTTTTTTTCATTCATTATTTTATAAGAGGATAAAATACAGGCAAAATAGCAATTTACACCACAATAACAAAGTTTTGTTAAGCAATCCTTTACAAATATAAAACCAGAAAAAGAAAAGCGAGAGAGAAACAAACAAAAAAGGTGTGCCTTATATATTAAGCTTACAGTTACTGGTTTACTAAAATACCACATAACATTATAGTAATCAGATACAAAATGTTACTTTAAAATTATACTAAAGTCTAAACCATGAAAGAATTTGCTTAATCTTTTGATTAGTGGAAAATACTGCCTTTCTCCAGAATGGATAAATTACATATTTCAAAAGCCAATCTTTAACATCTGGAATAATACTGGAAAATACCCAATTTCTCAACATTATTCTTTTAACCTCCACCCATGTGTGGTAAACCCTTATTTCTTATTTCTTTCCAGAGTTTTGTTATATCCTTCAACATCACACATCTTTCATCTTTAAAGATTTCTCCATACATCTATTTAGATATAGGTAGTCCTTAACTTATGACCACAATTAGGACCAGAATTTCCATTGCTAAGCAAGGCGGTTGTTAAATGAGTAACACCTATTTTATGATCTTATTTGCCACAGTTGTTAAGTGAATCACTTCAACTGTTAAGCGAAGTATGTAGTTGTTAAGCAAATCCAGCTTCACCCATTGACTTTGTCGGAAGCCAGCTGGGGGTGGTTGCAAATAGTGATAACTTGACACTGGGAATCTGTAACCATTGTGAATACATCCTACAGTAGTTACCAAGCACCTGAATTTTGATCAAATGACCATGGGGTGCTGCAACAGTTGTAAATATGAGGAGAAGTCACTTTTTTCAGTGCCATGGTAATCTCAAATGGTTGTAAATTGAAGGCTTAACTGCTACCTGCTATGCCTAAAAAGTGTCAGATGTTTACTGGATGGGTCAATAAACCCTTCTCCATATCTGAGAGTTTGAATTTTTATGCAATGCACGGTTTCTCCAATTGCCACTTATTCATTTACATCAAGGCAAGGCAAACTGGCTGACTAGATCAGTGGTTGTCAACCAGTGGGCCGCGAGAACATTTTGGTGGGCCACAGAGAAATCTCACTCCCAGAGCACCCCCCCCAAAGCAATTAATCCAGGCTGCGCAAAAACATAAGGCTGCGCCGCCCACATGGCCCGTGGGAACCCTCCCCGCCTACTCACTCCTTACCCGGCAAACTTGCCTGTTAAATTGCTATTTTTCCTTTTTCCGACCATCAGCTGTTCTGCTGTGCAGGGAGATTTAGATCAGCTAGGAAGCAGGAAGCAGGATTTCTTACTTATCTAGCTAATCTTTAGATCTTCGACTCTGCTTTTAAGCACAGCCAAACCTCCATTAGGACTGAAGGTTCTATTATTCAGTGCAGACTCATGGCAAGCAAATTTTATCTGACAGACTCAGGTAGCCGATGGCAGATAGATAGATCACTGAATGATTCTGTGAGCAACTCAATCTGCCTGCCTGCTTTGCCTGATTTTGGGTAAAAGTTGCTCTTTTTTTAATAAAAAAATCACTATTTACATACATGGTGTGTTGTGAGTTAATTTTGTGAGTTTGCTTGCTAGCAAATTTTATGAGTTTGCTTGCAAGCAAATTTCATGTGACAGACTGAGCTAGCCGATGGCAGATAGATAGATCTCTGAATGAATCTGTGAGCGGCTCAATCTGCCTGCCTGCTTTGCCTGATTTTGGGTAAAAGTTGCTCTTTTTTAAATAAAAATTCAATATTTATATAAATATTTATAATATTTACATACAAGCCATGCCCAGCCAGTCACATGACCATCAAGCCACACTCACAAATTAGGCCACGCACACAGAACTGATTAATGGTCCCTGGGATTTAAAATTATGAGTTTGGTGATCCCCGAGGTCCAAAAGGTTGGTGACCCCTGGACTGGATTAATGGTGCCAACTGGTGTTGAATATTTATACCCTTTGGCAAGTCAAATCCAACTAGGATTATATTGTAGGCAACTTCTGATGTTGCAGCAATGTTCATGGGTTAAGCCAGGAGACACCATTGGTATAAAGCCAGTTTGGTGTAATGGCTAAGGCACCAAGATGGAAATCAGAAGATAGCAATCCCAAAGGTGCTTTTTTCAGGAGGCAACTGGACTTCCTTGTTTTTCTTTTTTCTTCTCATCAAAGCTTCTTCAGCTGACAAGGGGAATCCCTACTATCCTGTCAGAGCTGAAGAAGCTTCTTGGATGAAAAGGAAAACGTTTTCAAAAGAAAAAACAAGGGAGTCCAGTTGCCTTCTGAAAAAAGCATCTTTGGGACAACCATGACCTGGATGTCTGAAAATCTCTACAGAGAGAATTTAGCAAGTTTTAGTCCAGTCTTAGGCATAAAAGACAGTTGGGTGACTTTGGGCCAAATATCAGGAGACTGAGTTCTAGTCCCGCTTTATGCATGAAAGCCAGCTGGTTATTTTAGACCAATCATTCTCTCGGCCCATGTCACTTCACAGGGCTGTTATGAGGAAAATAGGAGAAGGAAGGAAAATTTTGTATGTTTGCTGCCTCGAGTTATTTATAAAAACAATAAAGGCCAGATAAAAAAATCTAAAATAAATAAATGATAGGATGAAGAACTCCCATTCCTGCATAGCGTAGGCCCACCTTGGATAAACTTTCTTTGCCTTCTTCCCCCTTGAAAGCACAAGGACCATCAAATACAAACAACTATTACATTGTTAAAAGTTTAAGAAAAAAAATGAGAAAAAAACCCGCAAAGCTTGGAAGAGTCGCTTTGATGGATGGGTGTCATATAAATTTATTAAATAAAAATAAATAAGTACGCAAATGGAATCCAGGAACTGCTTTTTGAAAATGAAACTAAGGCATGTAATCAAAGGAATTCTATGCAGAGATCTCCCATCTTTTTCCCTGAGAAAAATTTACTTGCATTGCAGTTCCACAATAGCAGATTTCATTTTAAGCAGATGCTTCTTTTTCCTCTTATTCTGGTCTTCCTCCTCCATTGCTCTGTCCTTCCTTCCTTCCTTCCTTCCTTCCTTCCTTCCTTCCTTCCTTCCTTCCTTCCTTCCTTCCTTCCTTTCCTCAATTTTTTTAAAAAAGATCCTGTCTAGTCACATAAGATCTACCATCTGCTGCTTGAGGCCAACCTTCTCCCATAGGGACCCCCCTGCAAAACCTCCCACAACCATAATTAAAGGGAACTGTGTTTCTTTATGTTCCTTTATGTCACTACTTTTGGTGCCCATCAAATCTTTCATTAAAAGCTAACATTAAACCTTTAACAAGCACAGTGTTTCAAGCTACCCCCTATTTTTCTTAGGTTTGACTATTGACTACCACTACTTAACGAATCTGAAAGGAATAATAACCAGTTACACAATCTGCTAAATCTTCCAGGGAGGGCTTCCTGTCTTCTCCTTGGATATCTTGAAGTCAGGAGTCTCCATTTTTCAGTGGTTTACAGTGTTTCTCAACCTTGGTGACTAAGATGTTTGGACTTCAACTCCCCAGATCCCCATCAGGGGTCCCAACCCAGGTCCATGGACCAACACCGGCCCATGGAATGCCAGCAACTGGTCCATGCAAACAAGTGAAGCGCCATCCACAGGATGCAGGCAGCATACAAAACCATGCCCCCTCTGTCCATGGACAAATATTTCTCTATGGTACCAGTACATTTCTGAATATATTTGTGCTATAATATAATTTTTTTAAAAAATGATGTAGCAATGCTATGTAATACAGTGGCCCCAACTTTTTGGGCACCACTGTATTACATAGCCTTGGTACATCATTTTATAAAAGTTCTCTTTTAAATTACAGCACAACAAAAATGTAATCCCAGTTCCCCACCTTTTTTGCCACAGATCCATGTTTGTGTTGAACCAAAATTTGTAGCTCATTTCATCATACAGCCTTTCATCTGTTCAAATCTTAGTGACAGTTTGCACGTTGGCTATTATATAATCATCGTTCGTACATAATTCTACTTCAGATTCAGTTCTTTTGTTCTCAAGTCTGATTTTCCCTTTATCCATAATATTTATTTTTGCAATAGTGATGAATATCTGTAGCCTTGGTGTAGGATGAGGATGAAGGTTCGTTCTCTGAACTTGTGACTTGGTTTTTGAATGTCTTCAGCCGAGTCCCACTTTTTTAGGAAGCAACTGGACTTTCTTGTTTTTTCTGTTGAAGACATTTTGCTTCTCATTCAAGAAGCTCTGACAGGATGGTAGGGAATGGAAAGATTTATATTCCTTGCAGACAGCTGGTCATTTGCATCCTTTTAGAAAGTCGTTGAAGCACTTGGAGGTTTATCTGTGTCCTCAGGGTCACCTGAGTAGTGCTCTTGGTTCCTGTAGTCTGCCATTTTCCCTCTGGAAATCCATTCCTACTCCCACACCATTCAAAGGATGTTCATCCCAAATTGTGTAGTTAAAAGTCTATAGAGATTCTCATTCATGCAGGTTCTTCTTCATTCTTCCAATCCTTCCATTCCCCATTATCCTGTCAGAGCTGAAGAAGCTTCTTGGATGAGAAGTGAAATGTCTTCAAAAACTAAAAACAAGAAAGTCCAGTCGTTTCCTGAAAAAGCACCTTTGGGACAACCATGACCTGGATGACTGAGAATCTCTACAGATCTTCAATGAAGTTTAAGGGCTGTTTATTTTTATTTATTTTATTAAATTTGTTTGCTGACCATTCTATCATAAGGTAACTAGTAAATCTCTCCTTCATTTGATGTCAGCCTTACCAGGTAGGCTAAATATGACCAGGTGAGCTAATTCTGCTTTATTGTAAGGCTACATTAATAGAATCTTTTAAGTCTGAAGGTACATATCTTTCCCATCTCCTTTACAACCTGAGAAACTAGGGCAGGTCTCTTCTTAGTTCTTTTTCCACCCATTATATAGCCGCAGGCTATTCCATCTCTTATCTCATTGTTCTCTAAGCAGCTTCTCTTCCTGTCTCCCAAAGTCTGCCACATATTATTACATCTGATTAAAAGAAAACCATTGAAGACTGTCCATCTGTTGCTAACAGTTCCCTTATTTTTATCTTAATTTCTTCCTTATCTTGCATTAATAAATCCTCATATGTTAACCATAGTTCTTTATCTGCTGTTTCTCTTCTGTAGAAAGCTTCTTGGATGTCAACAATGATATCTTTGGACAAAGTCTAGCCATGTCATCCTCGACTTACAGCAGTTCGTTTAGTGACCATTCGAAGTTACAATGGCCTTGAAAAGTGACTTATGATCATTTTTCACACTTATGTCTCTTCCAGCAAACCCTTGGACACGTGATCAAAATTCAGATGCTTGGCTACTGACCCCATTTATGACAGTTACAGTGTCCCTGGGTCATGTGATCACCTTTTGTGACCACCTGACAAGCAAATTCAATGGGGAAACCAGATTCACTTTATAATTATATTACTAATTAAATAACTGCAGTGATTCACTTAACAAATGTGTTAAGAAAAGTCATAAAATGGGGCAAAACTCAACAAATTTCTTGCTTAACAATATACATTTTGGGCTCAATTGTGATCATAATTTGAGGACTACCTGTATTTGCTCCATATTCTTAATAATAGATAATAATTATTCAAACCTATTTGCTTTCATGTTATTATTCCATTAAAAAAACACCACTCAAGGCTATTTTCTTCTTTCAAAGTTCAGATCTCTGCCATTATAATAGAAACCATTTTCACTTAGTTCAGTGCCGTTTCCAGTGTGCATGGCAACATGTATTGTTGATTCACTGCAAGCATGATCTACATTCTTAACCATATTGTGACTTTCAAGACTGCCTTCTTGTCTTTGGTAGATGTAATGATGTTGGGAATAATGATGTCGGTATGAATAGGCTACTGTATTCTTATGATAACATAAGAATTTGGGGCCCATGCCGAACATCAATGAAAATGGTAGCTTGATTTGATAGCTTTTGGGGTTATGATGCAGCTGTCTCAGTGTGGGAGTACTTTAGTTATTTGGGCCTTTGATTATAAATAATCATTCTGATTCTGTTGATTAGCATCATAAATAATTTTCCTCTTTGGTCCCTCACCCTCCAGTGGCAACAAAAACAAATATTTATCTCTGGAAGGAAACTCCCTATAAGTAGGCATTTTGTCTCTTACCCTTGGAGCCTAAAGTTGATTTAAAGCAGGGATAGAGAACTATGCCTCTCTTATGACCTGTGGACTTCAACTCCCAGAGTTCCTGAGCCAGGTCATAAAGGGTCCATAGATCACACCCCTGGTTTAGAGGAAGAAGAAAATTTAGCATCACTACCATCATAATCATATCCAGTACTCCAGGTACCTGTTTGCCTCTGGGGCTGTGGTCCATGAATTTTTGTGCAAACTTCTCTACCAGTATGGATCCCGATAAATAGACATTTCAAATCCATTGAAAATCCACTGTGAATTTCACTCCATGAAGGGATCTTGGAGGTCTTCTAGTCCAACCCACTACTCAAGCAGAAAATCCTATATCATTTCAGACAGGTGGCTGCCAAACCAGAAAGGTTGTGTATCTAGCAAAGCTGGCATCAATGTCTTCCAAACTGAACCAACCATATACAGTAGAAGGAAACCTTTACAAATATTTCGGGTATCTCATTGAAGAAGGGAAACCAGAAATGGAAGACTAGATGGTATCAGCCAAGACACTGTTGTGGATGGTACTAATCCCTGAAGACAACCACGTGGACATAGTGAAAGAACATTTCACTGGACAAGCCAGAATGCAATCAGATTTCATTTATCTATGAAGTTCAAGACCCATCCACCCTGCCACCTGGAGATTTTATTAAAAGCCTAAAATGACAAGAGTATGTATGTATGAAGTTAAGGGATCCATGGCCCTATGTCAAATTTTGCTTACAACTTTAAAAAGATTTATTATGGCTCGTCGTACAGCTAGCCAGATGTTAAGACTGGATTTGGCATTTTTGTCCACCTAACTAGGCCTTCCCAAGGACATGGGATAGGCAAGTGTAGATGTTTGATGCTATTAAAGACATTGTGGCAGAATGTAAGCTATTCTTGAGTAAAGCTGCCTTTTGTAATTGATGGTGGTTTTGTCAATGCCGATGATGATCAAGTGGTGCTCTAGTTGTTTTGGGATTTTACCCAAGCCGCGCCTATGACCATTGGTACTACCTTTGCTTTCTTTTGCCACTGTCTTTCTACTTCTATTTGCAGGTCTTTCTGTTTTGTTATCTTCTCCAGTTCTTTCTTATTATCAATTATTATCAAATTGTGGGTGGTAGACAGGTGTTTGCGAGTGCACGCAGCTCCATTTGTGTGAGGGGAGCTTCACATGCAAGGGCAAGCAGCTGCTGCTCGTGTGAGGGGAGCGGAAGATGGCAGCCTTCTCATGTGAGGGGAGCTTCGCACATGAATGCAAGCAGCTGCTGCTCGCATGAAGAGCTTTGCATGCATATGCTCACCTGCTCCCTGTGGAAACTGGTTTCGAACAGGCTGCGGCCTGGAGATTGGGGACCTCTTCTGTACGTTACTCCTTCTTGTGAGAGCACATTATGTTCTCTATTTTTGTCCTGTCTTTTTAGCAAGTTTCTTCTAATCATCTCAAGTTCCTTTTGCAATCCATCCATTGTATCCTGGTCATGGGCACTTACAAATGAAAACCAGCAATCTCTTTCCTTAAGAACCAGATTTTTGGGATTGAGAAATGAAATATATTGCAATTCCCACATGTAGCCTTTGCTTCATTGCTCTTTAATGTTTACTGCTGAAAAAATGGTCCTGACTGATCAGAAAAGATCCATCACCTGCTTCTTCCGGTGACTGCTCACATCTGAGGACCTGTCTGCAAAACCAAACATAACTAAAGGGACCACACTTGTATTAGTTGTTGTTTACTAGATTTTTATCCCATCTTTATTACTTTTTAAGTAACTTGAGGTGGCAAACATACTTAATATTCCTTATTCATCCCGACCACTTCCCGACAGCTTCCCGATGACTCGTGCACCCCCACCAGCAGGGCCTGCTCAGGGTGCCGTCAGCCAGGCAATGCCAGCTGGCGGGTCCCAGGGGTAGGGCCTCCTCTGTGGGGGGACCCACCCTTTGGAACCAACTACCCCTGGAGCTCCGGGTGGCCCCTGACTTCCGATCCTTCTGCCGTGGCCTAAAAACTTGGCTGTTCCAACTAGCCTACCCAGACTGAAGGAGGGGGGGAGGGCTTTTTAGTGGTTTTAGTGGTTGTTTTTAAATTTTTAATCGATTTATGAGATTCCTGGTTTAATTAATTTTTATTATTTATATAGTACTGTTTTTAGTATTGTAAGCCGCCCTGAGTCCTCAGGGAGATAGGGCGGCATATAAATCTCATAAATAATAATAATAATAATAATAATAATAATAATAATAATAATAATAATTTTTCATACAACAAACCTGTGGGGTTAGTTGGGCTGAGAGCAGAGGTGGTATTCAGCAGGTTTTGTCCAGTTCTGGAGAACCGGTAGCAGAATTTTTGAATAGTTCGGAGAACCAGCAAATACACCTCTGACTGGAGATTTTACAGCATCCTTCCCCTGCCATGCCCACCAAGCCATGCCCACAGAACCAGTAGTAAAAAAAATTGACTCACAGTCTCCTAGTAATTGGCCTAAAGTCATACAGCTGGTTTTAGTACCTATAGTTTTAGAACCTATGGCAGGACTAGAACTCACCATCTCCTGGTGATTTGCCAAAAGTCACCTAGCTAGCTTTCAAGCAGGACTAGAACCTACAGTCTCCTGTTCCTAGGTCAGTGCCTTAATCACTATAGCAAAGTAACTTTTACATACACACAGACATACACACACATAATTTAAATTTTTTTATTGTTTTTTAATTAATAACAAAAAGACCTTAAGGAAAAATGCAAACTTTTAAGCATACACACTCAGCACTACTCATCAGAAAGGTATTTATTTAGATGTTAGCACATTATTAAGACATGGTAACGCTGTGAAGCTAACAGTGAGGAGCAGATTTGAAAGAATGATCTATTTTCCATTTTTCAATACACACTTCATAGGGTTGCTGTTTTAGAGCCATGTTTCTCAACCTCAGCAATCTTAAGACATGTGGGCTTCAATGCCCAGAATTCCCTGGCCAGCTGGAGAATTCTGGGAGTTGAAGTCCATACGTCTTAAATTGCCAAGGTTGAAGAACACTGTTTAGAGAAATAGAAGATGAGACCATTAGCTACACCGCCTTGAATTGTACAAATAAAAGTGTGATACAAAGCTTACAATATATAGGAATAAGCTCCACTGAAGTGCTTTAGGGCTCAAAGAACCTCTTCTTTTAAAGGATTAAGATTAGGGGCCAATGGAAGGTTGTGCTGAATTACTGCCAGCATCCCTTTTAATCATGTTAATACGGTAACAGGAACAGTAATAAAGCTGTTTGTGCTTTGGATAATTGGACACTTTTCTTTTTTATCCTGGATTCCTCCAGAGATCCGAAGGAGGGCAAACAGAGACTTAGATAAGTTAATGCTGATTTGCAGGTTATTACTGGAACAGTGATGTGCTAGTGATAATAATGAAGGACCGGTGCAAGCATGTTAGAAAGTGATCTATGCATTTGAATAAATCTGTTTCTCCCCATTACAATGAATCCTCGAGTTACAACAGTTCGTTTAGTGACCTTTCAAAGTTACAACAGCACTGAAAAAAGTGAGCTACAACTAGTCCTCGTATTTATGACCACTGCAGCATCCTCACAGAACAGGATCAAAATTTAGGAGCTTGGCAGCTGACATGTACATAAAATGGTTGCAACATCCTGGGGTCATTTCGGTCTTCCCAGCTGGCTTCCAACAAACAAAGGCAACTGGGGAAAGCTGAATCTCTTCACAACGGGGTAATTCACTGAACTGCAGTGAATTAAAACCACTGAACTGCAGTGAATTAAAACCACCTTGCTTAGCAGCGGAAATTGTGGTCAAAATTGTGGTCATAAGTTGAGGACTACATGTATGTGAAAAGGAGTAATATTGTAGCTAGGACACAAAGTTCAAAGCATTTAAGTTGTAGCAAAGTTCTCTGATTTTGTTCCGTATTGTGTGAAAAGTTCAATATACTTCTGTGCCCCGAAGAAAGGAAAATTTCATGCTTTTAATTGTGACTGCTTGCTATCTCGTAATTTTGTCATTTTTCTGATGTCAGACTTGCATCTCACAGTGTAGAACAGGGGTGTCAAACTCACGATGATATGTAGTCACATGACATATCACAACTTTTTCCCCCTTCGCTAAACCGGGGGTCAGCATGGCCAGTGCATGATGCATCCGCCCATGGGTGGCGAGTTTGACACCCCTGGTGTAGAATCTCTCTTGAAGCCCCAAACCTTTCTGTGAACTTATGCCTGTGCTGACTTGATTCTTGAAACCAGTGTTTCGTAACCTCAGGAACTGTAAGGTGAGCGGACTTCAACACCCAGAATTGAAGGTGCAGGCTGGGAAATTCTGGGAGTTGAAGTCCAATCGTCTCAAAGTTGCCAAATTTGAGAAAGGCTGTTCTGAGTGACAGCATCTCAGTTACAGAACTGTCCCTTCATCCTCACCCCTAATCATCTTTTTTCAAAGTCCCTCATGACGTGCATAAGTGCACAATGGTGCTTACCATTCCTGTCTTATTGTCTCCATTCATACCTATTTCCTGTATTCTTACTCATATCTATTATCTTGTAAGCGATTGACAAATCAAATAAACAAACAAATAAATGTTCAGCCAACTATTTCAGGGCAGAATTTCTTTAATAAGCTTTCTTGATAAAGATAACACTCATGTTAACGACTGTAATGAAGCCTGCCCATCTCAACAGTAACACATGACAGTCATTAAGTAGGTCTGACATGTGACCAACCAGATTTTATGACCTTTTTGCAGTGCTTGTTGAGCGAATCCATGGTTACTAAGCAATCCAATGGTTTGCTAGGGCATGGTTTTGCTAAAAACTGAAGACATAAATGTTGCTTTTGGGCAAAACCATCATAAAACACAATCATGCCACTATAGGATACTGCAAGCAGCTGTATTAGGCCAGTCACACTATCTCAGGCCAGCCCACCTCTCAGGGTTGCTGTTGAGGGGGAAAAGGGAAGAGGATTGTATGTTGGATATATTCACTGCCTTAAATTGTTTGTAAAAGCATTAAAGGCAGAATACAAACAAACAGATAGATAAATAATAAAGAGGCTCTGTTGCCAAGACCCCAAAGTACGGTCACATGACTGCCAGGGAATGGAGGTGCATCCCTTGGGATTTTGAATTTGGGTTGTAAATACCACCCAGGTAGGTCCGTTGGAACTTCAGATGGTCACTAAATGACCAGGACTCTCTGTGCCAATTTTGGTTTTTTAAAGTGATTTTTGTCCTTCGAGTTTGTAATTCCTGCTTGGGGTGGTTTAATTTGCTTCCCTCCCTGCAAATTCCTCTGGGTTCTATTAGGAAGAAGAGGAAATAAAGAATTTTATGTGGCAACAAACTTATTAACTCACTGAAGCTTTTCATTGTCATTTAGGATTTCTGTTTGGATTGTATTATACTTATTCGCCTTCGGGATGATGCTTCCATTTAACTGTTAAGCATGATTACCTTAGGGGGTTTCTTCTAGTGTCTTGTTTCCAGCCACAGCTAGGGAGAGGCATCGGGGACTGTTGTTGCCTATTTAAAAATCGGGTCTTTGGAGATAGATTGCTTCTGAATATGGAGGCTGTATTACCACCAGCTTCTGAGAGTGACCAAAATAACCATCTCTCTCTCTCTCTCCCACCCCCACTCTCCCTGCCTTTTTTTCTCCTTGTAGGTGAGCGCCCATTCCCGTGCAATTGGGCTGACTGCCAGAAGAGGTTTGCACGCTCCGATGAGTTAGCCCGCCACTTCCGCACGCACACCGGTGAGAAGCGCTTTGCCTGCCCACTCTGCGAGAAGCGATTTATGCGGAGCGACCACCTGACCAAGCATGCCCGCCGCCACCCAGCTTTCCAGCCTGGCATGGTTCGACGATCTGACTGCTACAGAGCCTCTCCTACTGACTCAGCTGGCAGCAGCTTGGCCGGAAGCCCCGCCCCTGGCAGCCCCGCCTCTGACAGCCCCGTCCCTTAAAGGGGGCATGTCACCTTGTTTTTTGCCCTTCTCAGACCTGGCCTCTAGGGAGAGATCAGGTACAATTTCAGAGGCATTTTTTTGATTCGGAAACTTGGTTTCCCCATCACTTCCAGTTATGGTTTAATATGCCTTATTTCAGAAAAAAAGCTCCTTGTGCTTGGTGGGCATTTTGATTACTGTACCAATCCCTCTCCCTGCTTGCTTCCAAGCTGTAGCCTCTATGCACATTCCCATCCCACCCAGGCTGAGGGTGGCAGGATTTGTGGAAACCAGTCCAGCAGACGTGATTAAACTTTGTTGATGTTCCTTTGGAAAAAAAAGGCCCCCTTGTGGCCCTTAGTCATGGGCTAACCAATGATTTCCTAGCCCTTGGTCAAAGAGATAGTCCCACCATCACATTGCCTCAGTTTCCTAGCTGCAAAGAGACTTTATTCCAGGGCTGTGCAACCTTGGCAACTTTTAAGACCTGTGTTTCAGTTTTCCCAGCCTGGGGAATTCTTGGAGTTGAAGTCCACAGGTCTTAAAATTGCCCAGATTGGACACCTCTGCATTATTCCAAGGTCTGTGTTTGATATTGTTGGAACTGTTCAGCCCAACTCTTCCCTATCATAATGAGAATGCTGATTTCCTCATTCATTGTAACCCTCAGGAAAAGAAAGTACTTTGTTCAAGTTTCACTTAGCTTTAAGCCTCTCTTTTTGGCCAACCTATTGATAAAGGAGAAACTATTGACTCTTCGTATTTAGAAAGAGAGCATGGTGGAAACTGCTCTCTATGCGTTTGGCCTCTTTGCATTTGATAATCAGAATTAACTTGCCTCTGAATAAGGAGGATCCCCCTTTAGCCATCAAGGCTAACGACAAACCATACGAAATCATGGCTTTCCATCTTGCCTCCCCATCCTAAATTGAACGTTTGCAAACTAACTTTTGGGGAAATGTTCAAGTTGATGTAGGCCCTTTGACACTAGATCTGCAGCAAAAGTGGGAGATGATTGTTTTTTTTATCCCCACAGGGAAATTGGGTGTTGGTAACTAACTTTTTGACCTGATATTGTATGTAAATATATATTTTTTTCTCCCAGGTCAACTTTACGTAAGGTTAAAAAAAAAAGATGAGGACCTGTTTCTATGGGTGTATCTGTTTCAGGGTGTGAGCCTGTGTATGTGTTTATGGCTTTTATAAAATATGTATTTATTCCTTTTACGATAGAATGTAGGAGACCAGTGGTAGAGTTTTATTGTATGACTGGTTGGCACATGGATGAACTAAAGCTGAAAAAGGAATGGGGTTTTTAGTACGACTCAGGACACCTAAAAGCACTTTTTCTCACTTTCATGGGGCTGTGGCAACTGCTCTGCACAGCTGTACACCAGGCAAGCGTGTGTGTGTGTGTGTGTGTGTGTGTGTGTTCCTTGTTTAAAAATGGAGGCTTTAATGCTTTTGGTGATGATGGTTCTTTGCAAGCTGTCAGGTGTCTCTCAACAATGCTAGGCAGGAAGCAGGCCTGAGCAGGCATTTGAGGACACAAAGCTCCAGATTTATGGTGGGAAAAAAAGGAATGCAGCCATTATGAAAGAATTTCAGCGATTGCTCTGTATTAAATGCAAAATACATGTATTGTGAAATCAGGATTGATTTTTCTGGTGGCTTCTGGCACCCATAAGGCGTAGCTGGTGTGAAGCTGCTGTTCTAGAATCAGGCTGTTTGCTTCTGACTTGGTGAGAATTGGCTCTTATATAAAAGCATCTTTGATTTCCTTTGGTGCTCTGCAGCTTCATGAAAATGTAAATCCATTTATGCAGACAAGGCTGTCTTGGCACTTGCATTTTGAGAACAAGCCATGCAGTCACCATCCTCTGCCTTGCAAATAAGGAATAGAATAATGAGATATGGGGAGAGGTAACATTTAGATCAGGGGTCTCCAACCTTGCAACTTTAAGCCTGGCGGACTTCAACTCCCAGAATTCCCCAGGGAATTGGGAATTCCCCAGGGAATTCTGGGAGTTGAAGCCTGCCAGGCTTAAAGTTGCCAAGCTTGGAGACCCCTGATTTAGATATTTCAAGGGATAGCAATAGAAGGAGCTGGGAAGCAGAAGGGAACAGATGTTGCCATATTAACAAGTCTTGCCCTTGGCAGTACAGGGAGTTCTCGACTTAACAACAGTTCATTAAGTGACTGTTCAAAGTTAAAACAACCCTGAGAGAAGCGGCTTATGACCGTTTTTCCCACTGACAACTGTTGCAGCATCCCCATGGTTATGTGATCAAAATTCAGATGCTTGGCAACTGAAATCATATTTATGATGGTTGCAGAGTCCCAGGGCCATGGGATCTCCCTGTTGCAACCTTCTGACAATTAAAATCAATGGGGAAGCCAGATTCAATTAACAACTGTGTTACTAACTTAACAACTGCAGCGATTCACTTAACAACAGTGGCAAGAAAGGTGGTAAAATGGACCAAAATTCACTTAAGAATCGCCTCATTTAGCAAAATAAATTTTGGGCTGAATTGTGGTTGTAAGTCAAGGACTGTACTGTACAGGTAGGCCTCCACTTACAGCCACAATTGGAACGGGAGAATTCTTCGTTGAGCGGTGTGGACATTTAAGTGAGGCGTCCCTTAAATGGGCATTTTACCACCTTTTTTGGCCATGGTTATTAAGGGAATCATTGGGGTTGTTCAGCGAGACATCACATGGTCACTTGTGAGCATGCCTGCTGGCTTCCCCATTGACTTTGCTCGTCAGAAGCCAGCTAGGAAGGTGGCAAATGAGGATCACATGACCCAGGGATGCTGCAATGCTCATAAATGCAAGCCAGTTGCCAAGCACCCAGATGATGATTATGTGACCGCCTGGAATGCTGCAGTGGTTGTAATTGTGAGGACTGACCATAAATCATTTTTTTCAATACAATAGTAAACTTAAACAGTTGCTAGAGAAATGGTTGTAAGTTGAGGACTACTTGTAACTTAGGCCAGGGGTCTGCAACCTTGGGCACCTTAAGACTTGTGGACTTCAAATCCCAGAATTCCTCAGCCAGCTTTGCTTTGACAGCAATCTTTCACTTGGGTTGGACTCCATCTTCTAAACTTCCCAGCCTAGGAGGGGAGGGAGTGGTTGAGAATTGTTGGATTGAGACAGATTGGGGTAACAAAGCAATTGAGGTAAGTGGAATGGTAACTGGGGAGAGAAGAATGTACACAAAGTAGCCTAGGAAATAACATTCAGCCTCTTTAACTTGAAATAGGAATCCACCTGGAGGAGCATTAAATCTTGTGTCTTCAAATGCTGTTCCGTGGACTGATTCCAGGATGCACTGCCCCCCACCCCCTTATTTATTTGAACTCAGGGCCCCATTGATCCTAGGCCTTATAGATTTCCAGTGGTCAAAAGCAATGGCAGAATTTATAGTATTGGAAAGAGGCACTGTAGCCAATGAAGTTAATCCAACTGTCCATTGCAAGAAACCAAATGAAAGCAATCTGGATATCCAGCATATTCACCAATGTGTTTGATCATTGGTTCCAGATTGCTCTTGACATAAGGAAGGCTTTCCTATTATTGAAGAAGAATATGCTTTTGCATAACTTTTTAAGACCATTGTTTTTGTGTCCTGGTTCAGTAGGAAAATAGAAATGAGATTAATGTCGTCTTTTGCTTGAATAACTTCTGCTTTAGAAGTTTTGGGTGCCTATATAGATTTCTGATGTGCTCCAGGAGTGAAGTGGAGTAAATACCTTATCTCATACATGTCCCTAGACAATTGATTTTTTTGTTTTATAGATAGAGAAATGGATATATTTAAAAAGGATCCAAGCTCCCTCTTTTACAATATATAATCAGACTGGTATTTTATTAAAGGAAAGTACAGTATATTTTCTTTTTTTTGAAATAATAATGAAAGCTTGCGCTTACTGCTGGAACATGGATATTTTTGTAGGAAGAAATCAAGTCATGTTGCACTTCCAAAGTTTTAGAGGAGAATTCTGATTTTGGTGGAGATGCTACAGTATTTTTTTATTAGAACAAAAGACACTCCTCTTCATTCTTTCCCCCATGCATTTATAATTGATAGTCTCCTCTGCTGAGATACTGGCTACAGGAAGAGGGAAAATAATATATGTAGGAAATAAACTTCTTGCCAAGAACCCCCACCTCTGCCAGAATGCCATGATTTTTAAAGGTTTATAATCCCAGAACCTCTATGGCGATTGCTAATGGAAAGTGATGAAAACGATTTTTCAGATGCATTTATTTTACATGATTATGTACACATGTTTATGCTGTAGTGGACCTCTGCTTTAAAACCCATCTCTGTATTTTGATCAGTGTATCTGTTGCATGCTGTTGTGTGCTGTGTTTGAGTTGAGAAGGAGTTCCTTTCATTTTCTCCAAATCTGTATTTTTAATAATAAGCACTGAAATTTGGTGCACCATTTTTGCGTGTATTTTCTCTGTTCTATTTTTAAATAAAATGAACAAAAACAGGCTCCTCTCTTTAACCTGTGTATGAGAAGAGATTTAACATGCTTGTGTGTTTGAAGAGATAATATATGTGACTTATTTGCTGAGTGATGTGGTGGCCTAATTGGTGAAATGCTCTCCTCCCACTTGGAAGCTGAGAGTTCAGTCCTAGGTAGCGGCAGATGTTTCTCAGGACACAGAGAAAATTGCTGCTGTGAACTCCATGTAGGCATCAGGAAGGGCATCCGGCCAGTAAATGCTCAGCTCCATCCAGTCACCCAACTCTGCCCTGAATTAAGGGAATATAGGGTTGTAAAAAAAGGGAGTTTTATATGTGAATCTATTCACTGCCTCAATCCTAGGGGATTGCTAATAATAAATACATTACATTGAAACATTAAAATGAAAAATTTCAAATCATAGAGGTATTTGTAGGGGATTTTTTTTGCTTATAAGGCAAGGGGCACTTTACCAAAAATTCACTTCTAGTTGTTATTTTATTATTATTTATTAAAATGGGCCAATGAGCATCATTTTAAAGAGCCCAAGTTATCTATCAGAATTGGCATGCCTTTTTCTAATCCGGTGTCTTCCAGATATATTGGGATCATATCCTAGAATTCAAAAGTAACAATCCCATTGGCATTTCTATGTTGAGCAGTCCAAGAAGCTGTATCTGAACAATCTGGAAGATGCCAGATCTAGAAAAGGCAGTGCGAATCACAGCTTCAGCCTCTGTGTAGTCTTTAAAGTAGTCTTTAAATCTTGTTATCCTGGGCATAGGTTCCATTGGACAAAATTCCTGGAGGGAAAAAAGAAGAGGATTCTCATGTAAGTAGGGATGTCTGCAAGGTGGTCAGTAAAGTGGCAGCCACAACTATGTGGTCAAAGCTTTGTCTTTAATATACCGTGTTTCCCCGAAAATAAGACACTGTCTTATATTTTTTTTGGCTCCCAAAAACACACTAGGTCTTATTTTCAGGGTAGGTCTTATATATTTATGGTGCCAAATGGTGTGAGTGTGTAGTGGGGGGGGGTGTTTCACGGGTGCACGGTTGCTCCCTGAAAAGTCTTCCTGGAACTGGAGATTTACACTAGGTCTTATTTTCGGGGTAGGTCTTATTTTCAGGGAAACATGGTAATATGCATCATATATTGCTGCATATATCTTTTTTGAACATACCCTGTATATAAGTTATATTTTGTAAGATTCTCCAGTGAGCTAACAAATTGATCGATTTGTCTCCTTTAGCTCACTGGAGAATCTTACAAAATATAAGTTCCTTTTTTACAATTATTTTTTAATAACTGTCCTAGGATTGATTGCTCTACACAACTTGCAGCTAAATGATAATTTAGGCTTCACAGAACACTATCCACATAGAAAGCAAACTACATCACAGCTCATCATATTGCATGAAAATGCGTATTTAAATACACATTCTATGTAACTTTATTGCCTATCCAATTTCAGCGGACTGTACATGTAATACTGCAAGGGGTTCTTGTTAGATGCTCCTTCCTTTTGTAATAATAAAAGCAGGAGAACCAATCTTGATATTCTCAGTGGGCTTTCAGCTTTTGCTGCCAGTTGTAAGGATCAAATGAAAGGCCAGCATCCAATTTCCATGTCTTCCTTATATGCTTAGCAGCATCTGTCTACTTTCCTAATTGCTTGTGAGTTGGACTGTCTCCTGGGCCGAGTTTCTCCTGGGGAAAAAGCCCATTTAACAATGCACAACCCTGGCAATTTTAAGACATGTGAACTCTCAGAATTCCCCAGCCGGCATGCATGCATACTGCTCTCAGGATGCAGTGATGGAAGTCTCAAATTCAGCTTTGCCAACTTTGGGCCTTTTGTCTTGAATATAAGGAAAAGTGCTAAATTTTAATTTCTTGCTTTATTCTAAAATCTGTATATCAATACATTTCTTTTCATAGTCTATACACTACAGACATTTTTGAGCAGGCACCTTCGTGGCCATCTTAAAGCAAGCCAGCTGTGTTGCCATGCGAAACCCGGAAGGGACCTGCCCTATTTTATCCAATGGCGAACGCGCATTCCTTCTGTTGTCCTTAACTAAGATGGCAGCGAAACTTTCAGCGTCTATCCCGTGGCGCACACCTTTGACCTTTAAAGTCACAGCCGACGTCTTCGCGGATCATGCGCCTTTGGGACTCCGCTTCTTTTCCTTTAAATAAGACCTTGTTCCTTTCGCCCTACGCCTTGCCCTTAGTGGAGACGGCAGGGCTGGCTTCTTTCGTCGGTCTGACTGCGCATGCGCCAATAACTTTGGAACGATATTTTCTTGCCCGAAAGAAAGATGGCCGCAGCCTGAAGCTGCGAAAAATCAGCTAAGGAGAAGCGACGGTTGGGGTATTCCGCGACCTGCTTTTCTTCTCCTCATGCAACGCCGGGATGCTCTGCTCGAGCGGCTTCTTCCGCGGCATCGAATGTCCCTACGGGCAGGCCTGCGGGAGGCCCTACTGCCACTTCAGACACCCGCCCGGGGCCCAACACACCACCGATGGCCCTATACCGCCTCGACGCCTTTTGGCCCTGTCTGGTCCCAGCAGGCGCCCCGCCACAGTCGGAGGTAATCGGACGGCATGGTGACCTCCCCTCCAAACGCAGAAAAGGCCCCACTATCGGTGCTCCGTGGCGCTTTTGAACTCGGGAAGGGGACGAAAAGCGTCGGCGTCCCTGTCTCGCGTGGGATAAAGGCGGCGTGGACGTGACTGGCTTTTCTTACATTAAAGAAATCCCCTGTTCTCTCTGTTACAGCAACCGCCGGCTTTAGAACCCCACGCTGTCTCATGGGGTGGGCTGCGGTCGGTGGGTATCCTGAGGCGAGGCTTCTTCCTCTCCCTGATCTGGAGAAGGAGAAGAAACCTTGTTAAGGGTGTGAGGGAATTTCCCGAGAGGGCTTGGGATGGGAGGAAAGCAACGGAGAGCCTTCCCTTTTTTCCCCCCGGAGCAAAGTCGCTCATACCCCATTGGGGTGGGGAGGTAGTCGGGAGCAGCCATTGTCACGAGTGGAGCAGCTCTCCTGAACGGGGGTGGGCGGAACGAAGCCTCCCCCAGGGGAATTACGCCGCCTCCTCTTCCTCCTCCTCCCTGACTCCCATATAGCATCTGCGGGAAGAAGAAGAAAATAATGTGTACGTTCGTAAGTTATTATAACCAATTCAAGAGGGTTTATTTTTTAAAAAAAAGCTTGTCCTGGTGTGTGTGTGTTACGTGTGTGTTTTGTGTGTGTGTAAACGCTTGACGCCTGTCACAGGTGCCTTCTGGATCCACGGTTGCTTTGTACCAGGCTGTTTCCTCGCAAGGCCCTAATATGTGGGAATCAGGTGTCACGGAAATGTGGGCGTGGTCATTTGTACAGTTAGCTTTGGGAATGGCCTGGTAAATTTAAAGGGAGCCTCTCTGCATTTGAGGAAAGGTTCGTCCCCTGGCTGTGTGTTGCCTGATGCAGATGGGCAAAAGTAAAAAAGGCCACTCTCCTTCCCTGGCCCTGCTTCAGTTTAAGCCGGTGATCGTGCAAGATTTTGAAAATTTGGCTAGTCTAGAGCAGGGGTCTCCAACCTTGGCAACTTTAAGCCTGATGGACTTCAACTCCCAGAATTCCCCAGCCAGCAAAACTGGCTGGGGAATTCTGGGAGTTGAAGTCCGTCAGGCTTAAAGTTGCTAAGGTTGGAGACCCCTGCTCTAGAGAACAGAAGAATTAGAGGTGATAGCAGTCTTCCAGTATTTGAGGGGCTGCCACAAAGAAGAGGGGGTGACATTATGCTCCAAAGCACCGGAGGACAAGAATCAATGGTTGGAAACTAATCAAGGGGAGAAGCAACCTAGAACTAAGGAGGAATTTCCTTACTGGACAACTAACCAGTGGAATGACTTACCTTCAAAAACCATGGGCACTCCATCACTGGAGGTTTTTAAGAAGAGACTAGACCAGGGGTGTCATGTGTCATGGCGGCGTCATGTTACATGTCGGGACTTTTTCCCCCTTCGCTTAAACCAGGTGTGGCCGTGGGCAGCGTGTGATGCATCCAGGCTGGGAGTTTGACAGCCCTGGACTAGACAGTCTCTTATCTGAAATGGTATAGGTTCTCCTGCTTCAGCAGGGAGCAGGACTAGAAGACCTCCAAGATCCCTTCCAGCTCTATTCTATTCTAAAAGAAGTTGCCAGCTTGCTTGCTAGATAGCTGCCACAGAGGCTTGTTTTTTCCATGAAATCGCTGCTGTGTTATACGTGGCCAGTTACCAAACATCAGTTTCCAAGAAAATGAATTGATAAGATATTCCTACACCTTTGGTTTTACTTTAAACAGTTTTTAAAATTAAATTGGTGGGGGAAAGAACTTGGTAGGTAATGTTTATGGCCAGGGTAGAGTGTATATCATGTTTGTTCCTTCAAACTATACAGATGTAATCTGGCTATAAGATTCTTCCTGCGAGATTATACAGATAATCCTTGATTTATGATCACAACTGAGTCCAAAATCTCCACTGCTAAGCAAGATAGTTAAGTGAGTTGCACTCCATTTTACAACATTTTTTTGGCACAGCAGGTAAGCAAATCTCTTCAGTTGTTAAGTGAATCCTGTAGTTAAGTAAATGAAGAGTTGTAGTGGCACAGTGGTTAGAATGCAGTACTGCAGGCTAACTCCCTGCTCACTCCAGGAGTTTAATTCTCAGCAGCTCAAGGTTGACTCAGCCTTCTATCGTTCCAAGGTTGGTAAAATGAGAACCCAGATTGTTGAGGGGCAATATGCTGACTCTGTAAACAGCTTAGAGGGAGCTGTAAAGCACTGTGAAGCAGTATAGAAGTCTAAGTGCTATTGTTATTGCTAAATCTGGATTTTCCTATTGACTTTGCTTGTTGAAAACCAGCCGGGAAGGTTACAAATAGTGATCATATGAATTTTGGACATCATAAATACATGCCAGTTGCCAAGTGCCTGAATTTTGGCCACATGACCATGGGGATGAGGCACCAGTTATAAATGTGAAAATGGTCATAAACCACTTTTGTGAGCGCTATTGTAAATTCGAATGGTCACTAAATAAATGGTTGTAAGTTGAGACTACCTGTATGATGTGTTTCTTTTTAATTTGACATGTGCATTGTCTTAATTGTTGTGCATCATAATATATTTGGTGATATTGTACATTGCCATTAAGTACTTTATACCCTCAAAGATTTATTTAAAAAATATTAGAGAAGAGGAGGAAGCTTTTCTGGACAAGACTGAGACTAAGCTGAATGAATATTTAAAAATGAGAGACTCCAAGAATGATATGGAAAAATGTTACATTGAACATATTAGTGAAAGTGGCTGATGCCTTAAAAGGGATATACAAATAACAAACCAAAAAAACAACCTGGATGACTTCCCTCTATTGGACTTAGAAAGGGACTTGTTAAAATTTTGAAGGATTTTGTGAGAAGGAAGAAAGAAAAATGGAAAGAAGTCAAGTTCTAGGACAGTTCTGTATTTGCAAGGATTATAGATCAAGTTTGTTAAAAATAAAATAAAGGAATATAAAATCGTTATATTTGATCGAGGTTAACTATTAAAACTAGAGAGTTTGGTATAGTGCATGACATCAAGCTAGAAACTGGGAGACCATGAGTTCTAGGCCCATCTTAGACCAAATACCAAGAAGTGGAAATTATTATCATTGTATTTCCAAAGCCAGTGACATCATAAACAAGAAAGCCCTTGCTAGGGGACAATCCTTTGGACATTTTGCATCAACAACAGAGCGAGCAAGACCTCAACTGAAGATCTTAGGGGTTGAGCTGGTATTGTTGAGAGGCCAGCTGCTTTGGTTCTCCTCAGCTTTCATCTAACTCAGGGGTCCCCAAACGTGGCAACTTGTGGACTTCAACTCCCAGAATTCTCCAGCCAGCATAGCTGAAGTCCACAAGTCTTAAAGTTGCCAAGTTTGGAGACCTCTGATCTAGCTGGTAGCCATTTTCTTAAGCTATTTGAGTGGTTTCCATTTCCAATTGATCACTTTATGATCTATTCTTTGTTGTCCCAGGTATCAGTATCAAACTGACTGCCGATGTCTGGTGCTTTCCCCTTTCCAAAGATGTGTACAGTGGTCACATTTTAGTAATTGGGTAATTCATAAATACATGCTAACCTAAGTTATACTCATTGAGTCCTGCTATTCAATTTATATGCCACTACAATTCAAATATAACTCTCAGTGGTTAACAAAAGAATACAAAGAATACAAAAAGAAATACCCATGGTAAATTATATAAAATGACCATAAACTCAGTTAAAACAATACAAATAAGCCAATAACAGTGTATAATGCCTTCAGTTAATTATTCCCAACCAATCAGCTCAATGCATTTAACATACATGATGCCATCTTAAAGCACAAACACACTTAGAAAGAATTCAGTTTTCAGCTTTTTCCTAAATGAAAACAAGGAGGGTGGTATTCCAAAGAATGGGTGATGTCATCGAGAAATAGCACTTTCTATGTTCAGTCCCTTCCTTCCTGGAAAATTGGGGCTATTTGTCCTGAAATGCAGCATTGTCTGGAGCTATCCTGGTTGAAGTATTCAGTCCTGAAGGTATCTAGATGCCATGCCTCTTTATATATCAAACCAGCACTTTAAATTGCTTCTAGAAGCCTATAAGGATCTAAGTCGAATAAATAAATAAATAAATAATGTAGCTTTTCACAAAGGCGTAATGTGCTTCTGATAGCAAGTGCTAGGAAAACATAGTTGCTGCGTTATGAATCAGGTGCAACTTCCAAGTAATTTTAAACTATAGTTTATAATGTGGAAATTTATCTACTGTACATTTGGAGATTCGGTGTATGTGCGGTGGTTGTTCTACATGTGAGCTACTTAAAAAAAACACTGGGGCCATTTAAGAGGGAAGTACCTCTTTAAGAGCAGTGTATGGGGAGGTGGGACTAACAAGCTTCCTGTCTGCTGTCCTGCAGCCTTGAACAATCTTTGCTGTCCAAGACTTGGCAGTTTTACAGTAGGGCGTGTTTTGATAGCTTGGTGTGTCAGGATGGCTGTAGACTGCAAAGAAGACATTTAAAAGGGAAAGAGAGCCTTGGATGAAAGTATGAACAAGTATCTCCATTGTCTGTCTGTGCATGAGAACCCAGGTAAAAAGAGAAAAGAAAACTTTTGTCCAATGATTATTTTGCCTTTTATATGTCAGAAAGAATTGTCAGAAAGAATATGTCATTGTGGCAGTCTTTTTACATACTGGCTGCACCACAGAAACCGTCTTACCAAAGAGCTGCTTAGTTTTATACATTGATGGGCTATTTAGCTCTTTTTTTGCCACCTGTGTCCAAAACATTGGTTAACGTATTGCCTTTTAAGTCATTCTGGACTTATATATTAAAATATTTAGAAAAAGTTTAGAAATCAATTAAATTGCATCATCTAGTTGTATATAGTGTTAGGTAGAAGAGAAAATACTATATTCTTAAGTCTTCCCCTTTCAGCTTTTAATAGCAGAACAGTATTGTCTGAGCAATTAAAATTGCATTAAGTGGTTAAAATGTTACATGGCAAATATGGTATGGAAGAAAAGGATCTGAGTTGTGAAATGTTTATGCATTTTGGGTCTTCTACATTTCCTCATAAGCTTAAAATCCTTGGTAGGTATTTATTCAATGAATGTATCCAGAATAAGTGACATTTGTACAGATAATATTATTTTCCTGGTGACACTGGCTAACTTTAGGAACATGAAAAGCTTCCTTATATGAAGTTTATTCTTATAGATTTGATCTACTGTCAGTGATGGCAGTTTTTCAGAAATTCAGACAGAAAATGGACTTTTCCAATACTTGTTAATCTGAAACTTTTAACTGCTTAAGAAATGCTTACATTTTTAAAAAACTAGGCTACTAAATTAACCATTTTGTGGGGTTTGAGATCTGGTTTGACCAACATTCAAGTACTCTGTGCATATAAAGGTCTTTCCTTACTAATTATAGAGATGTTTCTTGAACTGCAGATGTTCAAGAAAGATTCAAAGCCTTATCATGTGTTCAAATGCAGATTTTGGAGGAGTGAAACTTGCAAGGGTTTCTAAAGTAATTTTTGAGTTACAGTTTCAGTAAAATCTTCCTGAGGTGCTACAGAGCATGAGGTAGCACATTTCAGTCTGTTTTTGACTCCTGGCGACTGCCTAAAAAAGGCCGTGTAGTTTCCCTGGGAAGGTGTTTGCCATTGTCTTCTTCCCAGGGCTGAGAGATAGTGATCTTCACAAGGTCATCCAGCTGGCTTCATGCCTAGAGCAGGACTAGAACTCATAGTCTCCTGGCTCCTAACCTGGTGCCTTAACCATTTAAACTGGCCCTCACAAATGCTTAGACCTGCTCAAAACAACATTTTAAGTTTTGAAGTTTGGATAACTTCCACGTGTAGATTTATTCATAAATATGGTATAGAGAGAGAGTAGAAGAAGATTGTACTTTTGGGTGTGGAGGCACATTTCCACATGGGGTGGTCTGGATAAACCACTCCTTTGTCTATAGTGGTCTTATCTTTAGTTTTCAAGAGGGGAAGAAAAAGTGACAGACAAGAAGCTGATTTTTTTTTAAAAAGGAGTTGGATATAGCTTTTTTTAAGCAATAGCTTTTCCTAGAACTTTTCTTGTAATAGATGCCCTATTTCAGCTTGTTCTGAGGAGTCTTTGCTGATATTTCCAAAGACATTAGTTAGATGAGATGGGGTTCAATTCTTATTGCTAAACTATTCCTTTCTCACAACGCAAGGTCAATCTGTTCCTGTCTCCTAGAGTCCTGAACATTTTTAAACGACTTAGCAACAGCCCTGCTCATATAGTGGTGGCATGTATCAGAGGGCGTTGTGCAACTTTCTTCCCAGTCTTATCTTTTCTCTTTGCACATGTGGCTAAGGAAGAGGGTCTGAGATGATAGTGAGACTTCCGAACTATCATGGCTAATGGCTGTAGGTGAACTTTCTCCGTGAATGTTTATGAAGCCTCTTTTAGCTCTTATCAAAGCAGCCTCTCTAAGCTAAATACAGAACTCATCTGCACTGTGTGAATCTACATTTTTCTTCCTACTGTAAAATGTTGGAATTATCAGGTAGAAATATGATATGAAAGAGATGGTAGAACTCTCCTATATTCCCCCACATCGGGTATGCAGTTAGAAATTAAAAGCACATTTCTCCTTTAAAAAAAAGTTCATGACGCTCGTTTACCATGAACTGGAAATGAAAATGGCTTTTGCATGTCTCCTTTTCATTTGTGCTCCAAATGAAACATGCTCTTCCAGTCCTTGTTTGCTGACTGGTTTTTGTTGGCTAACGTTCCTTCAGCTTTCTTGCAATAATCCTGTGGTTTTCTCTCTCATTTTGGACCACAGTCCCATTATTGGTGTGTGCTAATTCATGTCCTGCTTTTTAGTGCAGTTCTCCTGTTACTGTTTGGAGGACTAGTTTCTCTGTAATAGATTTATCTTCTATCATGTTAGTTATGTTAATATTAAGATATCCCATAGGAACATGATAATCCGATTAGCTGAGATTTACTCCTAGATCCAGTTAGAAACAAGGTATACCTAGTTACAATTCCTCACTTTCTTCAAGATCAAGCAGTTGAAAATTTCCATTATTTTCACAAGCCAATGTGAAATACTAGACAGTGCTAACCCATCCTAAGTTCTTTGCTTGAGACCAAAGACTTTGTCATGGATAGGTCTCCTATATATGGGGTGTTGAAGTTACACATTATCAATTTTAGATAGGAGGAAAGATCTGAAAAGTTCATTTATAAAATGAATATGCTGCCCATCTCGCTGTTGAAGCAACTTCAAATTTAGATAAGAAATTCCAGCATATTCATGTTACAGCAGGGATTTGTGTCCCAAGTCTAAAGAAAAGAGGGAGGAAACACAAACGTGTCTTCAGCCATACTTTTATGCAGTGAGGCTGGATGACATAACAGGAATGATTGCTGATGCAGACCATTCTGAGGGCCATATGGCAGTTGATTCTTTGCCTTCTCATTTTTTATAATCAAATGAATTTTTATAATTGGGATTTGATGGGTATTTTGGGAAGGGTTGATGCTAATATTCTTGTTTTTCTTCCTTTTCCAGGGTCTGGTTATGACCCCTACAACCCAGAACTTCCCAAACCTGTGACACAAGACAGCAATGGCACTTTGGAAAATATTGTTTCGTCAGCTTCTGGAATTCTGGAGCTTGAGCTGTTTGACAAGGCAATTGAAGCTGCCAAGAATGAAGTTGAACGTGAGCAAAAGAAGTATGAAGAGCTGCTGGAGACAGCTAAAGAGTATGGCTCATCGGAACCCCCTTTACTTGCTTCTAAGGCTGCTGGATTAGCAACATCCAATCCATTCAGTTCTCTGGAATACAGTCCAGGTAGTTATAATGCAAACAGTGGTAATGATTACAATCCTACTCCTCTTGCAGTGGCTGCTTCTAGTCAGTCTAACAAATATACTTTGGACTCCTTCAACAATACGAAATCCAAAGGCAGCTCACTGGAATATGTTCCCACCGTGGTCACTCAGCCGAAGAAGTACAGCAGTCCTGTTGTAAATAGCAAATACATAATTGACAACTCCAAGCCTTCAACAGATTTAGAATATGATCCTCTTTCGAATTATTCTGCCAGGCTGTTGAGCAAAGCTAAAGAACAGAAGGGGGCCAAGCGAAAGAGAGAAGTTGATCACGAGGAGGCATATTCTCCTTCATTCAAGAAATATTGTGATGAAACAAGCAACGATGAGCCCATCGCCCGGTTCTCTGACTCGGAGGATGAATGCCACGAAGCTTCTACCATTCCCCTTAAATCTAAAGGAGGTTCAGAAAGCAAATTGGATGCAGCCAAAGAAAAGGCAGCCCCACAAATAGATACCAGTTCTCGACAAATGAAAGAGACTGCCGTGCAGTATGACATGGGAGACATTGAGAGCCCTCAGAAATCTGCTGTCAAAGATTTAGTGGAGAAAAATGCCAAGTTGGTCAAAGTGCCTTCTAACAGAGATGCGAAAGCAAAGGAAAAGAACAAAGTGGCATCAAAGGATAAGTTGAAAAAGAAAAAGGAGGATGACTGCAAGGTGCAGGGTAAGAAAAATCAAGATAAAATAGGAGACAAGGAGAAGATGAATGTGAAGGCACAGCGCAAAAATGGGGAAAGGAGTAAGGAGAAACCATGCAAGTCCCATGTTGATAGGCATACACTGAAGCTCAATAAGCCAAACCCTGTGATTACACCTGGAATTAAGGAGGAGAACTCTGGCAAGAACAAAAATGTCAGCAAAGCTGCTGCTACTGAAAAACCAGGGACTAGTAGGAAAGATAGCAAGTTCCAGCCTGTAGAGTTGAAAAGGAAGCCCCAAATCCCTAGTGGAACTGAACACAATAAGAGAAAACACAAGCAATCTGCCTTGAAAAAATCTAAGGAAACATTGATCAACTCTCAGGCCAAGGAGGAGGTCAAACGCAAGGTTAAACAGCGGTCCCTGAGCCATGTTGATCTCTTTGGTGATGAGAGTGGAGAGGAGGAGCAGGTGGGCCAGCCTCTTCTTCTGTTCCCTGATGTGAGTTCAGACTCAGACCGAGATGATGCTGACTTCTCTTTGCCCTGTGACAATGGGATGGCAAATGTTAAGAAACTCAAGTTATCCCAGGCTCCTCCTGCTGCTTCCTCTTCCTCCTCTTCTGATGATGAGGTTGATTATTCTGGCCTAGAGAAGGATTTGGATTTTGAGTCTGACCCAATGGAGGAGTGCCTTCGGATTTTTAATGAATCCACCGATGTCAAAACAGAAGACAAAGGCAGACTAGGAAAACAGGTAAAGATCTAAGAATGCTGTGATGGGCTGATGAGTGAACAGGCTCTGCAACCTGTTTAGTTAAAAACATACCTCTTGATCAAATCATTTCTGAACGTGATGTCACTGGGCCTACCCTTGAATTTTAAGGTTTTCTTAAAAATATGATTTGACGAGTGTGTTATGAAGGGAACATCTTCAGGTAGTCCTCGACTTAGAACAGTTGTTTTAATGACCATTTGAAGTTACAGTGGCACTGAAAAATGTAACTTATGGCGATTTTTCACACTGATGACCATTGCAGCCTCCCCATGGTCACATCATCAAAATTCATAACTGACTCATATGACAGTTGCAGTGTCCCAGGGTCAGGTAATCACCTTTGAAACTTCTGATAAGCAAACTCAAGGGTCTGCAAACTTGTCAAGTTTAAGACTTGTGGACTTCAACTCCCAGAATTCCTGAGCTAACATGACTGGAGGAGGAATTCTGGGAGTTGAAGTCCACAAGTCTTAAAGCTGTCAAGTTTGAAGACCCCTGAGCAAACTCAATGGGGAAGCCAGATTCGCTTAATAACCGTGTTACTAACTTAACAGGTGCATTGATTCACTTCACAATTGTGGCAAGAAAGGTCGTAAAATGAGGCAAAACTCACTTAACAAATATCTCACTGAGCAACAGAAATTTTGGGCTCAATTGTGCTCGTAAGTCGAGGACTAATTGTAGAACACTTTAAGTGATGGTAGTTTCTTTAGACTAGATGGTGATCACAGCCTCTTTCATTCCATACATTCTGTGAGTTTGGATTTTCTGGCAATATTGTGTTATAGGTTCCCACAGGGGAAAAAAAGGTAACCAAAGGTGTCATTAAAGGAACTGTAATATATAGAAACCTATTTAAGTATACAAAAACAGTAGAAATTGGGTCATAAAACAACTTTGTATTTCAAGGATGGTTGGCCCTTGGCTTGCAAAGTAGTTTGTGTAGCAAGCAGGATATTGACTGAATTAGAGATAAATTTGCAAAGATTCTTGGAATTGCATAGGGATTTGGAGCAGTTTTGTTGCTTGATGCCTAATATACCTCATGCTTTAGGAATTCTATTTCACTCTATAATTATAGAGGAAGACATTGGGTGAGAGAAGCCTGTTGCCTCAAGCAATAGAGCTGCTTCACTGTTTCTTTTCCTGAGAAAGCCTGTAGCTCAGACCGCAGAGAATTTAATGTTCCTTGTGGAAAGACTTAAGATTCAGATTCTAGCATTTTTAAAAAGGTCTGATTGACAGTTGTTGGGGAAGGGCCTTTCTCTGCTGGAGATTCTGGAAAATCACTGCCAGTCAGAATAAAAACTGGGCCAGACCGTTGAACACCTAGGGAAGTCATTTCCTGAGTTCATGTGGCTTCTGTAATCTCTTCCAATATGTGATACAGGTAATCCTCCATTTACAACCATTCATTTAATGAACGTTCAACATTAACAAGGCTACTGAATAAAGTGACCTATGACCGTTTTTCACACTTACGACTGTTGCAGCATCCCCATGGTCACGTGATCAAAATTCAGACACTTGGCATATTTATGACATTTGCCTTTTGCGACCTTCTGAGAAGCAGAATCAATGGGGGAGTCAGATTCATTTTACAATTGCAGCTACTAACTTAACAACTGCAGTGATTCACTTAACAACTGTGGCAAGATAGGTTGTAAAATGAGGCAAAACTCACTTAAAAAATGTCTCGCTCAGCAATGGAAATTTTGGTCTCAGTTATGGTCGTAAATTGAGGGCTACCTGTATTGGTGAAATTACGGGTGTGTCAATTATGTACAGTACATATTCAAGTACAGTGGGCTGAACATGAATTGTTTTTAAAAAGTATTCTTAAAAATTTGCTATCCTACAGAAGCAATTCTTTTTAAAAACGTGTAAGATTTCTTGGATTTAGAGGTTACAGGTCCATAAGGTGCAAGGGAAGACCAAATAAAGTTATTTGCTTGTCTGCAAAATTACTGTAGAAAATTCAGCAATACATTTTCCCAGTCCTCCAAATGGGGTTCACAGCAGCTGCAGAAGTCCCTGCCAGTTTCAATCTCAATATATCTGGAAGGTGGTTACCAAAAGAATATAAGAGACCGTTTCTTCTTCTTTGCCCTGTGAAAATGAGCATCCCAAAAACTCCCTCCCCAAACACTGAAAGCTGTTACTGGCAGTGCTGACCTGTTCTGCTTTTCAAAATAAGCTTGGTGATTTCATTGTTTTGAAAAGTACCCAATATCAAATCTACTACTAATTTGGAAATTTACTTTTTCTCTCTCTCTTCCTTTTCCTTTAGCTATCAAAAGAGGAAGGGGTTGAAGAAAAGTTAACAGACGACAGTTTAACCACACTCTTTCCTGGACAGAAAAGAAGGATTTCTCATGTAATGAAGCAAGGACATGTAAGTAGATCTTGAAATGGCATCCGAAGCTTGTCTGTGATGCAGTCTTGCCAATCTCTAGTCTTGTTGATGAGATTTTTGGGGCATATTCCCATGTCCAGCCACGTAATGTGAGGTTGTGATCGTAGTGTTGAAACCTCCCACAGGCCTTGATGATGTACACTTCTGTGTTTGTGGTTTTTAGACACGTGGTACAATAGCACCCAGGACATCTTTGCGCTGTCTAACTGAACACTGTTTCTAGTATGTGAGATTCTAGAAATAGCTTTGCAATTTTCAGGGTGATCCTAAACGTGTAGCCTTTCATTTTCTTTGTATTCCTGTTGCTGTAAGATATGAAGAACGTTAAAGAGAATCTAAGTTTTTATATGTAACATTCACATATAAATATTGAGGATCCCAGCTAATCTAGAAGTGGGGAATTCCCTTCTTCCTTAATAACTGCTTCACCCATGCAGTTAAACTTTGGAGGCCTTGCTGCATGCCTCTGTACCATCAGCTGTTTAGGAGAAGGTGCAGTAAGAAGCAGGGCCTTCTTTGCTGTGGCAGCTAAGAATTTAAAAAGGCAATAAAGCCTCAAAAAATTCATGAGCTGTAAGCCATAATCATCACAATTATGACAAATCATGGCTTGAACTATCTTGTTTTGCATGTAATGAGTCTATCTCATATATTAGTTTCACCTTTTAAGTTGCATTACTGAAATAAATGAACTTTTGCACGATATTCTAATTTTTCAAGTTTCACCTGTAAAACAACAGATCTTTCCCTAGGTTTTATTTTTTTAAGGCAGCTGCTTGTTATTATGCTGTTGCCCAGTTAACGTTTTGATTGTGGCTGTTCGTCTATTTGAGTTATTTGTATTGTATGTGACAGGTTTTAATTTTTGTGTTTGTTTATTTGAAGCACATTCTTGCTGATTTGGCATTCTATTGGCTGAATTCAGTTACGTTATAAAATTGCAGGATTTAGATGTGTTCTAAAACAACAACAAAAGCCCCCTTTCAATGAAGTGAATTCAGAACAAATCAGTCATTTGTTTTCTTCTGTTGGGATTAAATAGTAGCGAAGAACAGTAGTTTAGGTAACCACCAGTATTTTTCAGAGTATTTACCTCATTTCTGAGATTGTTAATGTGACCTGCAGATGTTCCATTTAAGTATTTAAACTATTCTTTTCTTTGCAGAAATTATTTCTAGCTTCCTTCCCCTTGAAAATGTGTTCTCTATATTTGTTGATTTTATTTATTTATTTATTTATTTATTTATTTATTTATTTATTTATTTATTAATGGGACTTATATGCCGCCCCATCTCCGAAGACTCGGGGCGGCTTACAAATAAAACAACAGCAACAATAAATAATTTAAAAGCAGATTAAATTTGAGGGTTGAAAGCAGACCTTTTTTTAAAAAAAGGTGAAGTAAGGAGATTTTAGTTGCTGGATCTTTAGTTGTGTGTGTGTGTATGCAAACTTTGATTAGCCTCTTTTCTGGAACATCAATGGGCTCTTTGTTTTCACAAGTCAGGCCTTTTGGTCACCACACACAACATTCCAGCCGATTGTACATGTTCCTTCCATTTGTCCATTAAGCGCTGTTGCAGAGCAAGAGGGGAAAAGAGTGCTCTTGTGAAATGGATTGGAAATTCTGAAATTCAAATATTTGCAAGTTCTTAGCACATCTGCTGTTCCCAAACCCCTTTTGCAAAGGTGTATAGAGGTTCAGCACCTGTCTTCAGTATGAAAACTTCACAGGTGGACAAATATGTCTCTGAAATGTGTAGATGGAACATTGTTTGCACTGTCTTCAAATCCTCTTTGCTTCTGTTCTGTCTCGTATGAGTGAATCATATACTCATGATTGGTAAGGCCAATCTGTCAGGGTTCCAAGTAATAACTCCATAGAAAGCAGAACTCCAAAGTGTACAAGTTCCTCAAAGAACAGTTTTATTGGAGATAATCATATTGGCACAAGCTGGTGAAAACCGACTCTGAAAGTTCCCGTGGTTTTCACCTGATTAAAAAGTGAAAGTTCCCCCTTTCCCCAAACCATCAGTCACATTGTCCATTCGAGGGGCTGGCTGGTTGCCTAGATACTGTGCTCCTCCTTTCTTCAGCCACCTGTTGGAATGTCCTTGGTTCCCACAGGAAACTATTTTGTTTTGGCTACAAACCCTCATCTAACTATGTTCCCCCTCCCTATCCCTTCTTCGCTCTGTGGGAAGCCTCCAAAATGGTCCCAGCCAGGTTTGCTTCAGAGATGACGCAATCATTCTGATCCAGTTCGAAATACGTTGATTCAGATTCCACACATGGCAAGCTTCTCCTTTATCCTGCAATCCAATGTCCCTCCATTTCCTTTTCAGATTGAAGTCCCAAGCAAGCCAGTGATCCGGCCTTACCGGCCCCCAACTGCCCAAGAGGTCTGTTACCAGAGGATTCAGCTAGCGCAGAAGCAGGCAGCACAGCTGGCCCAGCAGCGGCCACAGCAGCCCCTGCCAACCGCAAAGTTTCCGGTGGCACCCCAGAGAACCTCCATTGTTATACACAAAGGAGAAAGGAAGCGAGTTGCTCATGTGCCCAGTGCAGCTCTTTCGGCAGTCTCCAAGTTGGGCAAGTGAATGCTTCCAGTTTATCTTTTTCTTGCAGAATTCTTCATTCTTTTAGGAGAAGCAAGGCAGAGTATCCTTATCTTCTGACCTGCTGAGGGGGATCTTGAGTCAACTGAGCGGTTTGAGGGGAAAGAGGAGGAAGGCCATGCAGATGGCCACACCTCTCTCCATAAAGACTCCCCAAAGACATGTTGCTCCCATAATCAGAGTTTTGCAGTTCAGTCATGAAAAAGGAATGAAGCTAACTTCTACTCCTGTGCTGCCTGTGGCTGGCTCTTTATATTTGTATATTTTAATTCTGTTTTGAGTCCAGTATACAGTCTCTAGTTGTACGTTCCCCAGGTAGCAAGTCCCTTGCAGGGAAACCAGGTTCTTTGTATCAGTTTGGCAAGAATATTAACCCATGGCTAGATAACTACGCCTTTTATCGTTCCATTCGTGCCTTTAGTCTGGTGTATCCTTCTTTGTTTTGTCTCTCTTTCCCCCACTCTCTCTAATCCAGCAATAAGTAGCAAGTGTGCAAGCTGGGAACTTTTTTATTTGTTTATGTTTTTACATGTTCACACCTTATCAATGCTGAGACCTTTTTCGGACTTTGTACATTTCACTAAACAGAGTGAAATGATAAGAAGAACATGTAAACCAGGAAGTAAAGTAATAACCTACCTGGGATACCTGAAGAGCTAGAGCAGAACAAATCTCACTGAATGATAATGATTATTGTACCCTTGATTGAGTGGCAGCTGTATCTGAATAAAGTGTGACTAGTTCAGCTGGCATTAACACGGCCCCTTCCAGAAGACTTAGAACTTCAGTTACCAGATTAAGTAGCAAAGATGAGCAAAGGCTGACAAGAGAATTCTGGGAAATGCAGGAGTGGGTGTCAGGGCTCCATGTACCAGGCCCAACAGCATCAAAACCCCTGGAGCTACGACTGGCCCCTGACCTCCGATCCTTTTGTCGCGGCCTAAAGACTTGGTTATTCGAACAGGCCAGTCTGGACTAAGGGGGGGGGGTGTTTTAATATTTTTAAATGTTTTTAAATGGCTTTTAATGATTATTTGGTTGAATTTGATTTAATTCTATTTTAACTTTTGTATTTGTATGGTTGTTTTTTATGTGAGCTGCCCTGAGTCCTTTGGGAGAGAGGGCGGCATATAAGACCAAATAATTAATTAATTAATAAATAAATAAATAAATAAATAAATAAATAAATAAATAAAAACCTCCAAGGCAGGCAAGTTCCTCAAAGAATAGATTTATTAGGCACATCATATTGCCACATCTGGGGAAACCCGACTCTGAGCGCCCTTTGGGTTTCCCCTTAATTCAACATAAAGTTTTCCCTCCCTTGCCCAGGCAGTTCATCACATGGTCCAATCATGTCACTCAGTCTGAGACCCCACCCCCTTGCACCTGGTGGGAAAACTCTTGGTTCTCAGGAGAAAGAATTTTATTATGGCTACAACCCCCCAGTTATCTCTTCCTCCCCACTCCCATTCCCACAGCTTGACTTTCTTCGCTGTGGCAGCCCTGAAGTGCCAAGGGGAAAAATGGATACAGGGCTGGCAGAGGGTTTTGACGCTTATTCCACTCTTCTTCTCAACTCTCCCTAAATCAGGCGTGTCCAACCTGATTTGACAACCTTGACCTTGACAACTGTAAGACTTGTAGACTACAACTCCCAGAATTTTGGGAGTTGAAGCCACAAGCCTTAAAATCACCAAGGTTGGACCCCTCTGCCCTAAATGGTCTACCAGAAGTGGGCAGGTCAGTCCTCATCCTTTCCATAACTTACATAATTCTAAGACTTTGTAACATGTTTCAGAATTTTGCCCTATTTCTGAATATTGTCCTTTTCTGCCCACACCCTTTCAGTTCCTGGAAATCTTAAGAAGATCATTCCACCTGCACGTGTGGCACCTTCCAATGGTCTTGATGCTTCAGCATTGAAAACTCGAACGCTGACTGGGATGGCATCTAAAACAACTACCACAGGTGTCCCAAAAAGGATAGCACATACTCCCACTCTGCAGGTGATGAATTGCCAATATGTGCTTCATGGTTAATTTTTCAAATTGAACACATTGCCCTGCATGCTGTTTTAGCCTTTAACTACTTTAGCCTTTAACTTTAACATTTGGATGTCAAAGACTATTGAAGATAAACACTTGTTCAAGATTGTGCTTCCTTTTGTTTCCTCTAGGACTTATTGTCCAGCTTTGCATATAAAAGGTATTTTAGTCATTCCTAGGCAGAATTTTGGATTATTTGGGAAGTTCCAATAAAGGAGAGAATATTTATAGTTCAGGGTTGAAATGAGGGGTCCTTGGTGCTCTCTGAGTTTGATTGTTTTCTTGCAGACGTTTCATTACCCAAACTAGGTAACATCAGCAGTGCTACCAGATGTAATGAAAGATCTGCAAGAAAACAACTAAGCTCAGAGAGCACCAAGGGCCCTGTTTTGAGAAGTTTTATTCCGATTGTTTTGAATGTTGTTCGAAAAAAAAAACATCAACCAAATTTGATTGACTCACCAATGAACCTCAGCAGTATGATCTTGTGGACTGTGGGATACTGCAGAAAGTTGACTATTAGACCACATGTAGCTCATAGCTCATATATAGCTTAGTAGAAGAACCAGTCAGAGGCAGGAAAGGCATTGTAGTAAGTGTGCTATCCAAATAGCTTATTTTCTTTCCCCTTTTCCATGTTCTCTAGAGTACCGCCTTGAAAAGGCCAGTTATTCCCACAGAATACGGTGCCAAAGTTCCCACAAACATCCGTCAGAGGTATCTCAACCTCTTCATTGATGAGTGCATGAAGTTCTGCCCCTCCCAGCAGGGAGCATTTGACAAGGTTTGTGTTTTTGTAATGGTAATGGTAGCAATATCAATAAGACTTATATACTGCTTCACAGTGCTTTTATAGCCCTCTCTAAGCAGTTTACAGAGTCAACCTATTACCCCCAACAATCTGGCTCCTCATTTTACCCATCTCGGAAGGATGGAAGGTTGAGTCCACCTTGAGCCTGGTGAGATTCAAACTGCCAAACTGCTGGCAGCTGGCAGTCAGTAGAAATAGCCCGCAATACTGCATTCTAACCATTGCACCACCACGGCTCTTAGGAGGGATGCATGAGCATCTTTCAATTCTTATAGTTTGCACTTCTTTAACTGTAGGCCTAAATCATAGAGGAATTTAATCACTTTAAAAATTTTGGAAGTTCACTGAGCAAACATATTTGCAAGTTCAAATTTAGGACAGCCAGCCCAATGTTGAGTTTCTTTTTTTTGAATAGTAAGAGAATTACAAGTCTACATTTCTTACCTTGTTTTTAGAAGTACTGTTCCCTGTGTTATGAACACAGGTAGTCCTCAAGTTGTGATTGCAGTTGAACCCAAAATTCCCATTGCTAAGCAAGAGAATTGTTGTTAAGGGAGTTTTGTCCCATGGTATGACCCTTCTTTCCCAGTTGTTAAGTGAATCACTGCCATTGTTAATAACACAGTTGTTAAGTGAATCTGGCTTACCCTTGATTTTGTCAGAAGGTTGCAAAAGTGATCACATGACCCCGGGACATGGCAACCATCATAAATATGAGTCAATTGCCAAGCGGCTGAATTTTGATCACGTTACCATGGGCATGCTGCAGTGATCTTAAGTGTGAAGAATGGTCATAAGCCACTCTTTTCAGTGCCATTGTAACTTTCAACAGTTGCTAAACAATGGTTGTAAGTTGAGGACTACTTGTAGAAAAATTTTCTTCCTGCTTCTCCTTGTCTATGAATATGTGACCATTCTCCTTGACATTGGAAGCCACCTAATACATATATATATAATAGTTCTCCCTAGCCTGGGAACTGCTCCTTCCCCCCTTAGCAACTTCATTTTGTATTTTAAAACTAAAAAAAAAATGCTGATGGTGGGAATGCTGTTCACAGGCTCTTGCTGAGGAGAAGGTGGTGTATGAGCGCAGCACCAGCCGCAACATCTACCTGAATGTGGCAGTAAACACTTTGAAGAAGCTGAGGACTCTGTTGCCCAGCCCTTCTCGTGAAGTTCAGAGTATGTACTTAGACTTTACTTCTTACTTAACAGGCTGAAGCTTCTCTGCTACTTTACGTTTCATTTTATTCTTTCCTTATAGTCTCAAACCTCCATTTCTAGACATTTGGAAACACAAAACACACTTCAGGCTTGCACAGTAGACTGGGCAAAAGACTGCCTACCAATCCAACAGGACATAATTCTGTGGGCAAAAACTTTCATAATGCATCTCTTGGCCAGCCCCATAACGTCTGTACAAATAGAGACAGTTAGCTGGTTGCACTGTAGTATTATGCCATACATTGTCTTGCCCACAAACTGCTGCTATTACAAATCTTATTTAACACATTGGCAAAGGCGGTATGTGATGTTAAATCCTAAAATAATTATGGTACGTATTATCACTTCTTCCTGAGCTTAATATTCATAGCGTGTTGGCCGTTGACTTTTAAAGCAGCAGTCAGCGAATAGAGATCTGTATAGCACTTGCTTTGACTCAGAAATTTTATTTGTAGTTGACCCAGGATGTTTGCTGACGTTCTAGTTTGACATCTGCCTTTTTCTTCCAGAGACCAGCAATAGGAAAGTGGTTTCTCATGAAGCTATGCTAGGAGGGAGACTGGCAGCCAGGACCAGTTATACACTTAATCGTTCTACAAGCTTACGGCTAGAAGACCTGACAGGTAGGTTTCCCCCTTTTTTTGTCATGGCACACAGTGATTGTGGTGGGGGTGGTGGGTGTAACTCTATTCCTTTCTGTCTGTTTTAAAGGCCTTCAGATTGATTTTAGAAGTAGCCTGATTGTTTTTCAGCGTCAGAGAACTGATAGGATCAGTGTTGAAAGCCAATTCAGAGCTATTTAAAACTATAAAGAGCACAGAAAAGCTGTGGAGAAGAATGGGCTGAGGTCACTTTTTAGAGGCTCGTTGATGCATGGTACATGTGATTCTTCTAAATGTCCCCCTTCAGTTAGACCAGATTTTACCCTGTAGGCAGGGCATTTCATGATAACCCAAAGTAAGCCTGTTGTTCTGTTAACAACTTCCATGATACATTGCAGAAATTGTAAATGATCTAATCTGTGTCAGTTCTGTATGTGGATAAAGCATTAGCTTTGAAGCAAAACAAGTTGCTTTTTTTAATCAATCACATAAACAGTTGATAGATATTCCACGTCTGTGTGAGGATAAAAGTAATCCTTCAAGTTGCATAGTTCTAAGTTCTGAATGCGGTGTCTTTGCAAATACATTCTGTCTTGCTGAGAGAATTGGTATCAGCAGTCAGAACTTCATGATTCTTCACTTACATAATGGATTGTGTAAAATCATGAAGGTTTGGTCTAACATCCACAGAAACTTGCTAAGGATCATTAGAAAACAGATTGAACAATCTGAAACCTTGAATACACCTTCCTTACAGGAAAAGGCTAGAATACAGGTAGTCCTCGAGTTACGACCACAATTGAGCCCAAAATTTATGTTGCCATAGCATTATGTGCTCTTCGTATATACTGTTATCTATGTGTTCTATGTCATATGCTAAATAAATAAATAAAAAAGCAGCTAAAACTGCTGAGAATTATGGTCACATGACCATGGGATACTGCAAACATAAAGCCTGAGCACTGGAGGGGAAGGAGTAGTCATCAGAACTTCATCAGAACTTAACTTTAACGTTTGTTTGTTTGTTTGTTTATTTATGAGACTTATATGCTGCCCTATCTCCCTGAGGACTCAGGGTGGCTTACAATAATAAAAAACAATAGTACGAATATTAAAAAACTATTAAACCCAAAGTCTCATAAGACTGTTAAAATTTAAAACTACAACTAAAAGCCTTCCCCCCATCAGTCCGGGTAGGCTAGTTGGAACAGCCAAGTTTTTAGGCCACGGTGGAAGGATCGGAGGTCAGGGGCCAACTACCCTGAATATTTTCGTGTGTGTGTGGGGGGGGGTATTGGTCTGAAAATAGCTAGGGAAAATGGCTAGATAACCTTTGTCATTCTCAGGAGCCACCTTGTACCGAAGGCTCAAAGAATATGTGCTGACAGAGAATGAGTTGAAGGAGCATGGCTACCCGTTACCCTCTCCCGAGAGACCTGGGCGGGCTTTTGTCTTTGCTGCGGAAGAGAAGAAATTGACTGATGGTGAGTTCTGCTGGACCGGAGAATTTCTGACTCTGAGAACCAGTCAAATGTTCTGTTTAATGGGAAGAAAAATGGAGGCCAGAAAAGGAACCCACAGCCAGTTTGTTCCCTTCAAAACAGACATCTACTCTGAGATGCTTGTGGATGGGGATCTTTAATGAGCTTTTAAACATATTGTCAAATTTCTGACTAATGAACCCAAGCAAATCAGTTGGCAGATATTCTGAAGCTTCCTACTGTACATATTATTTTTGGGGGCATGTAGGCCCTCTCTTCCTGTGCTAAACCGTGAGAATATTTTAATCCTTTTGTCATTTGTGACTTATATAACAGAAGTCATATTTGAATGGGTTCGTGCAGAACTGTAGCACCAAACTGGGATGAGCAGTGTGTTCCCCTTTGCACCAAATATGATTGAAAAATGCAGAGTAATGCTAGTAATGCTAAACATGTTGCGCTGTCCATTGTGGTCCTGTGGATCCTTGCCTGGAGTGTTGTGTGTGCGTGCAAATCCTCTGGACCTAATGAGTATAGTGGTTGGAATACATAGGAGGGAAAATCAGGAGGAGATTACAGATGGCTGTCCTGTTTGTAAGTTTGCTTCCCTGGCTAGGCTTCAAGATTTTTAGACTAGTCCTGCAGTTCTTCTCTTGAATTGCTAAGCAATTCCAGAGGTGCAGTCAAAGGAACTATACGAAGTCCTCAACTTACAACCATAACTGAGCCTAGAAGTACAGTTGTAAGTCGTTGAAGTCGAAAGTAGAGGTTATCATGTGATTGCACTCAATATTTTTATACAGGTAGTCCTTGGCTTATGAACGTAATTGAGCCCAAAATTTCTGTTGCCAAGCAAGACATTTGTTAAGTGCGTTTTGCCCCATTTTATGACCTTTCTTTTGCTACAGTTAAGTGAACCACTGCAGTTGTTAATGACATGGTTGTTAAGGGAATCTGGCTTCCCCAATGACCTTGTTTATCAGAAGATCTCAAAAGATGATCGTGTGACTCCGGGACACAGCAACCACCAGAAGTACATGCTAGTTGTCAAGCAGTCAGATTTTGATCACATGACTGTGGGGCTGCTGCAACAGTCGTAAGTGTGAAAAATGGTCATAAGTCATTTTTTCTGGTGCCATAGTAACTTCGAACGGTTATAAAATGATTGGTTGTAAGTTGAGGCCTACCCGCATAGTTTTTGCAGCAGCCGTTAAATGAATGCTGTGGGCATGAAGTGAATGCCACGTTCATTAAGCAAATCAGTTTTCCCCAATGAGTGTTATTTCACAGAAACCAGCAAAAATATCACAAATCATATTTGCTGCAAAATAAAGGTGAGTTGGTTGCCAACACCTAAAATGCAGTCATGTGAATGTAGGGATGGGTGCAGCTGCTGTAACCCCAAAAACAGGTTGTAAATGGCTTTGGGGGAGTCCGTTGTAACTTTGAGCAATTGTTAAGCCATAAGTCCCTTTAGTGAAGAAGAGATGGGTGATCTATGGTGCCCTTTGTCCAAGGACACATTTTGGTGGTAGTAGTCTGTCTCTCTGTCTGTTTAACAATCATAAAATGCCACCTCAAAGTCTAGTAGATTGATTACCCCAGAAGGCCTTCAAGGCTGGTACTTGGATCTTGGGAGCAAATCCATCTCATGGAGGCCCAAGGACTCCGGCAAGGTTGCAGCTACTCCTCATTAAAGATCTGAAGTAGGCGACAGAGAGAATAGGCTTTTCTCAAATACCACAAAAAGTCACTGTCATAGTAGCAGATGTCAGTAGACCAGGTGAACAGATCCCGTTCCTAAACCTATAGCAGTTCCCTCTGTTCATGCTATCACAGGGGTGGCGAACAAGTTTGACACAAAGAGCCGCAATTTTAAACTGTGCGAGTCAGAGAGCCACACCACGCCGCTGGCTCGTGCAGTTGTTTCGAGGATGGGAGACGGGATGCGCAGCGGGCGGACTACGCTCGGAAATCTCTCCTCAGAGATCCCTCCTCAGAAGCAGCATAACAAAATCCAAATGTGGCAAAGAGCCACAGTATACAAAATAATATAATATAATAATAATATAATAATAATATAAGAGGCAAAGAGCCGCATTCATTTTGGCCGGAAGCCGCATGCGGCTCGAGAGCCGCGTGTTCGCCACCCTGTGCTATCAGATCAGAGAAAGGTGGTGTTGCATTGTTCAAGCTTGTAAAAAGCCGAACTGTAATTGGTGTGTGTGTTTGTGTGTGTGTATTTTCAGAAATAATGTTCCAGTCATTGGGGAGCCTGTATGGTAGGCATAGCTTTATAGCACAGATGCCTAATTTAGGGAAGGGGATAATGTTGATGTTGGAGTGATAAGGTGGCAAGTACAGTCTTAAGAGTAACCATGGTCAGAACAAACAAGGATGGGGTCTGAAAGTCAGGGGTGAATCGATGAAATACAGCAATGCGATTACTTGCTGGGTATTTAATAATCTTCCCCTTCTTTCATGTTAAAAATCATGCTTTTGCAGCAGTTAAAATTACCCTAGGGGCCATAGCCAAAGCTTATGGGGCCATATGCGTCTCTGAGGCTTCAGTTTGCATATCCTGCAGGGACAAAACAGAACTGTCTTGTTTTCATAGATTTCAGTCTTTTGGGTAGACCTTTTTATATTAGGGTTACCCTGATTGAGGTAATACCTGCTTAGGTCTTCCTAGGCTAAATTACTGCAAACTTTTTCTGCCAAGAAAAACAAAACTTTAATCCAGAATAAAAGTAGATGTTGATGTCAAAAGTGCGTTTTAATTGTTCAGTTAATGTGTGAACAACAGGGAGTTCTTGACTTACAACCATTCATTTAATGAACTATTCAAAGCCACAACAGCACTGAAACATGTGACTATTAAGTATGACTTGTAAAAAGCCGAACTGCAATTGGTGTGTGTGTTTGTGTGTGTGTATTTTCAGAAATAATGTTCCAGTCATTGTCATACTTAACTCTCTCAGCACCCCCACAGTCATGTGAACTAGATTCAGGCACTTGGCAACAGGCATGTATTTATGAAGATTGCCGCGTCCTGGGATCATTTGTAACTTTCCCAGCCGGCTTCCAACAAGTGACATCAGAGGGGGAAGCTGGATCGTTTAATGATCACATAATTCACTTAACTGCAGTAATTTGCTTAACATGGTAAAAAAGGTAGGAAAAAGAGGTGCAGCTCACTTAACAAATAATTTGCTTAGCAATGTAAATTCAATCCCAATTGTAGTTGCAAATCAAGGACTACCTGTACTTGATTTCTTTCATTATTTCTCAGTCCTTGACGCAATTGTTCCTCATACCACAAGGTGGCAAGCGGCTGAATCTCTTTAACAGCTTGTCTAATGTCTTGCATTTTTGATGGGTTGGAAAAAAACCAACCAATGCAATGTTTGAATATTGGTTAGAAACAGTTCATAGATGAGAGGAAAATAGCCATTGGCCCTTCAGATGTCATTTCATACAATCAGTACAGTCACCCTTGCAGATGAGTTTGAGGGGATCCTGTTCTGATGAACTCCCAAACAGCATGATCCATTTATCTCATTGGGAGAAACTAGAAGAATTTTTTTAATAGTATTTTAGGTAGGTATATGAGAATGGACTGAGTGCCAAAAATCTATGTTTTTAACACCTTTTCTTCTGTAAGGTTCTTGCAGGATTTGTTGTCGTTGTGGCACAGAATACATGGTATCACCTTCTGGAAATTGTGTCCGTAAAGAAGAATGCATCCATCACTGGGGGAGATTGCGCAAGCAAAGAGGTAATAGTTTACGTTTTTTAAAAAAGTATATTCTTTTTCCAATGGAATTCAAAGTGCACAACACTGATTTTTATTTTCACAAGAAACCTGTTAGGTTATGCACAGGTGACATTTTGCAATGTGCTTTGAGAGCTCAGACAACTATGTTTTAGATCTCTGCTCATGCTTTTATCCTCTAGTAGTAATGTCACATAGTCAGGTTGCGTGTTGGATATTGGAGGCCAATGGAAAAAATGAGAGAAGCATCACGTTTTGGCTCAAAGGTGCTTTTTATTACATTATATGCCCTTCTCGGAGACTCATACAAGATACAACCCAGTGTGCTCAGCAATAGCCTTCATTCCATTGTATATGCCTGCTTATTACTAAGCGGCATTTTTACAAGGTCAGCTAATTGCCCCCAACAATCTTGGGTCCTCAATTTACCTACCCCGAGAGGATGGAAGGCTGAGTCAACCTTGAGCCTGGTGGGATTCGAGCCTACAGTAATTGTAGACAGCTGGATCTTAAGAGCAGGCATTTAACAGCCTGAGCCACCAAAGCTCTTCTTTTTTCAAAAGGCAGGTGGACTGTTTTTTGAGAAAGAAGATGGCATCACATTCTGATCGCCCTCTCCGCTCCCATAGGAGGGGCCTCCTTGGGATACCGTTGGTCAGGCATTGTTGGCTGGTGGTCCCCAGGGCTAGGGCCTTCTCCGTGGGAGCGCCCGCCCTTTGGAATCAGCTCCCTGTGGATCTCTGTTTGGCCCCTGATCTCCGCTCCTTCCGCTGGGACCTGAAGACCTGGCTGTTCCATCAGGCCAGCCTGGAATGACCCAGGAGGGTTTTTTTTAAGGGTTATTTTAATCTGTATTTGACTTGTTGTATTTAATTCACTTTTATTGTAAATTTGTTCTGTTTTAATGTTCGCCGCCCTGAGTCCTTAGGGAGAAGGGCGGCATACAAGTCGAATAAATAATAATAATAATAATTATAATTATTATTATTATTATTATTATTATTATTATTTCGCTTCTCATCCAAGAAGCTTCATCCATTGTGACTGAATGGTGGTGGAGATGGAAGGATAAGATGAAAAGATAGGATCCCCCCCACAGTCCAGTCACCATTGATAAAGTTTCTTGGGTGAGAAGTAAAAGATCTTTTTCTTCCTCAAAAAACAGTCCAGTTACTCAAAGCACCCTTGAGACAACTATGACCTGGATGAAGTGAACCTCCACAGACATCACATTTTGGCATTATTTGTTCCCTCAGACTCTGTTTATATCAAAGGGGCTTCCATGAAGCTCAAATAACATTCAGTAGCAAATATTTGCAAATATTTAGAACAAAAAAACCCCCCAAATGAATAAATATTCATTCAGAGCACTTTATAACATGCAAGGTTATTGTTATCTTACATAAGAAGCATTGGGACACAATTAAAGACAATAAACATAATTATGTTTGTGGTGGAGACAAAATGGGATCCAGTTCATCAGAATCACCTTGGACCAATTGTCATTGAACCCCACTCCACCAAGAACTAGTCTGTAATCCTTTTAGGGATTATTTAAATGATATAGCTCACAAATATTTCAGAAGTAAGCCTACCTTAGCTTTCTGTGTTCATTATGTAATTGTTCATACTACTGTTTGCTTTCTTTTTCCTCTAGCATCATTTTCCTAGCCTGCATCTTCATTATAAGTAATGATTTTAAACATAATCTTCCCCAAGTAGTTTGATAGAAAGGAATTGTGTTAGTATTAAAATCAAGATTATGTCATTCAGATTAGTTTTTGCTTAATTTTTGGTGGTTGTGTGCAATGAGAATTTCCCACTTAGCAGTTTTCTCTTTTCTTTTGCAGTGCCAGGTGGCTGGGAAACACATTACAGTTGTTGTTCGGGAGCTGTAGGTTCACTCGGATGCCAAGTTGCAAAAGTATGTAACCATGTTAGGTCAAACCATGAACTATAAGATGAAGTGGAACACCACCTCTCTGAGTACAGTGACAGCTTTGCCACTTTTATCTGTTTCCTGGAAGATGCTTTGGAGATGCTTTTCAATCTTACTTTGGCTTGAAAAAAAACATGGCCCCTTCTATCAGCCATTCTCTGTAGTAATAGGACAAAAATATTTAATTTATTATTAAATTTGTGATAGCGGTCGAATCCATCCATTAAAGGGATGTTGACCTTGGCAATTTTGAAGATTTGTGGATTCAACTGCCAGAATTCCTCAGTCAGCATGGGAGTTAAAGTCTACAAGTCTGAAAGTTGCCAAGGTTGGATACCCCTGCATTAGACTTTGGATGGCCTGCAAAATCCAGCAAACAAGCAGCCCAAACAAAACCATCCGAATGTCAACAGCTAACAACGGGACCCCACAAGTACATCAATACACACATTAAATCCAGGCCCACGAACAAATGCTGGCTTTAAGGGCTTTCCAGGAGAGGGTGCCATCCGTATCACTCGGGGAATGCTGTTCCGTAGGCAGAGACAGAGAAGGCACACTTCTTCAGTCCCACAAGATGGCAGCATTTAATAGAGAGGAGTTGTTCAAACATACTGGGTTGCTAGAAACAATTGAAGATATGCAGGCCCATTATATCAAAACTATTTCCTGTTCTTCCACCATGAATATTAATTTCATCCAATTAGTCATTGTGACTTGTTAATCTTCAGCACACTGATCACCCATGAATTTTTTGTAAGAGCTTGAGATAGAAACTGAGAACGGGCACTGACTACTGAGGACAATGCTGTAGTCTCAATCAAGTTAACTTTTCCCAAAATAGAAGGGTGGAGATTAAAGAATCACAGAATATAAGGTCTGGGAGGGATCTTTGAGGTTATCTAATCCAATCATGTGCTCAGTGCAAGAGTCTAGACAAGGCATATTCAATACCACCTCATGAGTTTTTTTTCCTTCCAGGGCTGGTATCATCTAAGTTCCTCTGAGCTGAACATATTCCAGGTTAACAAAGCCCTTCTTAAAATATCAACCTGGTGCTCTAAGTGTGATCTAACAAAGACTTCTCTTCATCTTAATACTAGGCTTTGGTTGATGCAGCCTAGGACTGTGGGTGCTTTTTTTTCAGTTGGATCATGCTCCTAGCATGTGTTCTCCCCACCACCATCCCATCCCAAAGCTATCATTCAGAGTATATTGTAATTACATAGTAACCCTGGTCCCAGTATGATGACCCCAACAGGACTTTACATGACAGAGAAAAGGGAAACTGGTGGTGCGAGAAGGATTCTGTTCAGGCCCGAGGCTGCTGCATTCCTTGAGGATATGGGCTTTTCCACCATCTGTGAGAAAGACCGTGACTCAGTGCCTTTAGAGGGGTATAGAAATTGAGCTGTGAGGAAACTAAAGAGGATCAAATCTTTTTCCTCTCCAGAGATTTTAGTCCACACTTCTCTAGGGATGTGTGAAATGTTTTTGGGCTCAAAACTGATGCTCCTGTAAAGCTGTCCATTTTCAAGGTAGCCTTTTCCACTGTAAAGATAATGGAATATTAGGCCTACCATCAAGGTTCCTTTTCTGCATTATACAAATGAAACAAAATGTGAAAAAAGTACGATATTTATGTAATTACTGGCCAAGCACATCTAAATTATGTTAAAGTAACCAATTTACAGTCCCCAAGGCATGTCACAACTTTTGAGTACCCCTAATGTTTGGAAATTGAAAGTTGAAAATTTTGACACGCCCTAAATGGTAGAATACATCCTATTCTCCCCTGAGACATCGCAGTTTCGCTGTTTGAAAAGATTACTGTCAAATACATTTGTTATTTTCTGTGTTGTTCCTTTGGATGTTCTTGAAAACTTCTGTCAGGTTTTTTTCAAAAAATTCTATAACAAAGTAAGGGTATTCTCTTTCACTCCTGTAATTATTATTAATCTTTTGATTCTGTGTTATGGAGCAAGTCAGTTTTCAGTCTTCTCTCCATCTACCATAAAAAAGGAACCTTTACATCCAATATTATGTTTACTCAGGTTGGCATTTTGCAAGACCACCAGTCTGCTAGCTAAAAGTGGTCAAGATTGTAGACCTGATCAAATTTGTCCAGGAATAGCTTTTTAACACCTCTTTAATTCTCCCCCACTCTCACCTTAAGCAACATGTCCATGATGGCCGGAAGGAAAGTCTGGAAGGTTTTGTGAAGACGTTTGAAAAGTTGCCAAGGGCAGATGGTCATCCTGGCATCTACGCCTTGGATTGTGAAATGGTAGGTTGGCTGTGCATACAGAATAATGTTAAGGGTTTCATCTTTCATCAGGAATGTCTATTTAAATTTTGTGCCCCAACATTCCAATATATTTGCATGGAAACAACTTTGATATCACTTTAATGAAGAGCTTGGGTAATGTAGAAAGGTTTTCTCAGTAAAACAAGGCTGTTGAGATTCAAGAGGAGACAATCAGCAAGGACATAAGCCAGAATATGGTTAAAGAAGCCAGAATGGTGGCCATGATGGCACAATCGAAGCCACACATGTTGGTTTGCATTGTAGAAGTAGAAAAAAAGAACACTCAACTGAAAAACATGGTGAGTAGGCAGTCCCAGAAGCATACAGTTAGGAAGATTGATTGTGCTCAGAGTCCACAAGATGTGGGCTGCCTCGGGTTCAGGGAAAGGTTTCAGGGGAAGTGGGATACACTGGTGTATTCTGGAAGAGGGAAGAATTTAGAAGCCTGAACCAAAATTTCATCACATTTCCATAATGTGTGTGTTTGCAGAATTGAACTTTTAAAAAATCTAATTTGAGCATCATTGAGAGGGGCTAAGGCACAGATGTACCTCTTATGTCCCTTCCCCAAGCTGGTGCTTCCTAGGTTTGTTGACGCTACATCCCTTAGTATTCCCATCTGTCTAGCTCTGCTGGTCAGAATTTTGCAGAGTCCATGCGTCTGGAAAACATCAGGTGGGGTGGGCTATCAGAGCAGAGGGATCATTGATACTAGACTTAACCCTAGCTCAGAAAGTTACTGTAGAGATAAAATTTAGACTGGAAGGTACCAATTACAATTTCTGAACTCCTCAGAAAGAAGGCAGAATAGAACTGTGGTAAAATAAGGCATACCGAGTCCCACACCTAAATTACTAGAAACATTTCTGAATCCTTTTTTCCCCCTGATTCTTTCTCACATCTTTCTATTTGATTGCAAAATTGGCTGGGATCTGATGAATGGCTACTGTTATCCAACATCTGGTGGGAAAACATGCTTTCTTTTGTGTCTCTTGTATCTCGTCTTCTGCAGTGTTACACTAAGCAAGGTTTAGAGCTGACGCGTGTCACTGTGATCAACTCAGACCTGAAAGTGATCTACGATACCTTTGTCAAGCCAGACTCCAGAGTTGTGGATTACAACACTCGGTGAGGGCGAGTATGAAAAAGCATGAGGATCGTTAACAAAAATCTGTGGGTTTGGTGACAGTGACAGCAGTTGAGTGGCCAGAGTACCTGCTAAGTATCTGGATCTTTAGAGTTGCCTGCTGAAACTCTGAAAAGAAAGCCACATGGAGGAAGTTATTTATTTGTCTGCCTGCCTGCCTGCCTGCCTGCCTGCCTGCCTGCCTGCCTGCCTGCCTGCCTGTCTGTCTGTCTGTCTGTTTGTCTGTCTGTTTGTTTGCTTGTTTGCTTGTTTGTTTGTTATGCTGCCCTATCTCCCAAAGGACTCAGGGCGGCTCACAGCAATAAAAAACATACAGTACAAAAATTTAAAATTATTAAAAAATTATTAAATAAAGATCCCAAACAATTATCTAAAACCCGCAACGATCAATATACTATAAAAACCAAATAACCCCCCCCCTCAGTCCAGGCCGGCCTGTTGGAAAAACCATGTCTTCAGGTCGCGATGGAAGGAACGAAGGTCAGGGGCCATCTGCAGCTCCAAGGGCAACTGATTCCACAGGGTGGGCGCTCCCACAGAGAAGGCCCTCCCCCTGGGGGTCGCCAGCCGACACTGGCCGACGGCACCCCAAGGAAGCCCTGTCTGTGGGAGCGCAGGGCGCTGGGCAGTCGTTGCTGGCAGTAGATGTTCCTGTAAATACCCCGGCCCTAAGCCATGTAGGGTTTATAGGTAATTACCAGCACCTTGAATCTCCCCTGACTCCTGCTGTTAGTTAGGCTAACAGCAGGAGTCAGTCCCACCCACTCATCTAGGCGAACTTCCTAACTTCCTCCCTGTGGCTTTCTTTTCAGAGTTTTAGCAGGTGATCTTTATTTTTGAATTTCAGATTCATTGCTTTGTTCTCTACTTGTCCTGATTTGTGAGAAAAAAAATTAATTCAGAAGATTTGCACTCCCAAACCATTGGATCTGTCTAGATCACATTGCCCCCAAAAATGTGAGCTGAGTATTTTTCCTATGGAGGAACCTGCTTTTCGTGTTTCTTTCTGAGTTACTGCTCTGAACTTTGTTCTTTCCAATAAGGGCAGGGCTTGGAGCTCTTTTTGTGGCGATATTTGCAAACATGTAACACTGAGATATGTCAGAGGGCCTTGTGACACATACGGGTAGTGCAGTGCTGGATTTCAGGGGGAAGTTGAATTTGTGTTGTTTCTTCATTCCTGCCCATATTACAGTTTTTATCTATTTCCCAAAAGAAAATGGTGGGCAGCCATGGCTCCTGTTTTTAGCTGTCATCCTCAGAGTACTGCCAAAAAGAAACCAGGGTCCATTTTGGTGAAGAGATTTTGTGAAAGAAAAGGGAGATGGTTTTCTGAGCCTACAATAGCACATGTGAGGGGTGGTAACCATATGTCTGAAAAGCAGCAGAACTTTAAAAAAACCCACTATATGATACCAACCTTTCCTTGGCAGGTTTTCGGGTGTCACGGAGGCAGATCTGGAAAACGCATCGATAACTCTTCGGGATGTCCAGGCGGTTCTCTTGAGTATGTTCAGCACAGAAACTATCCTGATAGGCCATAGTTTAGAAAGTGACTTGTTTGCACTAAAGGTAAATGTTGCACGGAAACACACACCTGCTTTATGTATGCCCTTCCCTTGAAATGATGGCCGTGGCTAGTTTATGGGTAAATCCCCCTTCAAAACCACTGCCTTCTCTGTCCGATCTTTTTAAGATGCACTTCTTTGAACCATATACTCTTGTAGTTAAGCACTCTTAATTAAAAGTCCGAGAGGAAAGAAAGAATATAAAGAAGAATTCAGTAGATGTTCTTCTTCCTTCCCCTCCTAGCTTATCCACTCTACGGTGGTGGACACGGCTGTCGTCTTCCCTCACCGCCTGGGTTTGCCTTACAAGCGGGCATTGCGTACTTTGATGGCGGATTACCTCAAGCGCATCATCCAGGATAGTGGTAAGATTTGGGGGCACAAAATGAGGACTCAGATTGTTGGGGTCCATATGCTGACTCTGTGAACCGCTTAGAGAGGGCTGTAAAGCACTGTGAAAGCGGTATATAAATCTATGTGCTGTTGCTGGTCGTTTGCAGCAATCATCTGACTGCAACTTGCAATATTTTTTTGCTGAAATCAGTGTTTGTTTCCAGTTTCCAACAAAAAATGCCCATTGGGGACAATGGATTTGCTTAACAATCAGTGTGTTCTCTCTCTTTTTTGGGGGGAGGGGATGGTTTTTATGGGATAGTTTTTATGGGATGAATTTGTAATTGTAATGGGGCTTATTTAGTTTAATCTGTTTTTAATTATTTATTGTTGTGTTGTTTTTTATTTGTGAGCCGAGTCTTGGAGATGGGGCATATAAGTCCCATAAATAAATAAATAAATAAATAAATAAATAAATAAATAAATAAATAAATAAATAACTAACCGTGCAGTACACTTAACAACTTTGGTGACTCACTTAATGACCACTGCAATAAAATTTGCTGCATTTTGAAAAACAATGAACAGGTTTTTAAAGTCTACCTAATGTATTAGTCTTCTTAACTTGGAGACAGTTGGGCAGTTTAATAGCTAATTCCCCCTTCCTCCCATATGGCAGAGCCCCAAGTCCTCACCCTTTTAGAAAAGTTGTTTAAAATCTGTGCCCCCACCCCCAGGTATTTGAGTTCGGTTGAATAGAGTTCCCTTTTGCTCCTTTTATGATCATGTTGGGTGCCATTTTGTATATTGGGTGTGCCTTTTACTGTCATGTGTTTATTTTGGGGGATTTGCTTGTTTTCTGCTGTACACCAACCAGAGTCCCAGGTGGACCTGTAAGCCCACAAAACAAGTGCATGAATGGCTTCTTATTTTTCTGTTTGCTCACAGTGGAAGGTCATGACTCCAGCGAGGATGCCCGAGCCTGCATGGAGCTGATGATCTGGAAGATCAAGGAAGACGCTAAAGTGAAGCGATGATCCGCCTTTATGCTGCTGCTGTTCTCCTTTGCATTTTTGTCACAGGGCAATGATGAAGCCTGCAGAGACAAGCCTGTAGCCAGCAGCAGACCCTCCCCAGACTTTTCCCCTCTCGGTTCACAGGTGTCCCGAAGAATTGGGAGCGAGCAACTCCTTCCGCTGGCAAAGTGACGGGCCGTGTCTGCATGCCAGGCATTGTAGTCGAGGCGAAATGCATTATGACCCAAGAAGGTCAGCCATCCCCATGGTGGGGAAAGGTTTGGAGATAGTTTCATCATAGAAGATGGGAGTGACTTCAAAAGGCACTAAGTTCCACTATTCCCCCTTCCCCTTTCCTATTTATGGACTTTGAAAGCTAGCTTTAATTTACATTTTTTTTATTTAATTTGGGGTCTTGCGGTTGGTCTTGGGCTATACAGGAATGGCAGAGAAGGTGATCACGGACCCTGCTTTGTGAAGAAAGCAAACTGAAGAGATGATGAAGAAATGCTGGCTTCAGTTGAGGGAGGGAAGCTAGGATCAGAGTTGCCCAGGTGGAAGGAACCTGGCTCAAAGAAGCTGTACTGAAACACAGGAAAGGGAGAGGTGTGCATTGCAGAGGAGATCACTGGCAGCAGAAAAATAAAGCTATAGAAAGTTAGGGATTTCAGGCCTCGGGCTGTGACTCCAGCAGCGCTTTCCTGCTTGGTTCTTGACTGTAAGAGACCAGAGATGCTCCCAAGTGACAAGCTGCTACCAAACTGCAGGAAACAGTCCAGGTGGCTTGGTCTGGGCTGCTGATAGCATTTCATTGAAACTACTGAGGGGTCAAAGCTGCCCCTAACCCCGTATCCCTCCCTGCTCAGGAGTTATTCAAACCAGCTGCTTCTGCCTTTGGCCTGGGTAGGACTTTAGCCTTTCTGGCTTGAAAACTAGGTTCTGTTTCCTGCAAACGAGGAGAAAAGAGGCAGGATCGTGTTTGGCACTGATCACATTTTCAAAGGGCTGTTATTCAAATTAGGAGGGAGAGGTGATGAGGAAAATTCCTAACTTGCTCCCAAATTCTCCCTCTGGTTAAACTTGAATATTTTGTAGTAAGACCTTCCGGGGCTTTTTTTCTTTTTCTTTTCATCTCCAATGGCTTTTTGTAGTTGCCAGTTGAGCCAGTTGTGTACAAAGTCTCTCGCTCTGGCCACTGAGTTGTAAAAATATAAAGACGTGGAATAAATTCTGTTGTCCTGCGGAGAGCTCTCACGCCTGCCTCACCTGTTTTCTCACAAGCAATGGGGATGTGAGAGGACCCTGCTAATAACAGTGCAGGCTTTTCTATGCTTCTCAGCATTGGAAGCAGCCCCCCCCTCCCGCCAAAAAGGATAATGGTCATTTGCTGGGATTGCTGTCGCATTTTGTAAACAGCTTCCCACAGGTGGGCATTAGGCAACTCTGGTTGTGAAGGAAGAGTGCCCGCAATTGACATTTTCATTATACGATGGCTAACAACACGGTTCCTTCATTTTGTCAAAGGCCTCCTCTTTTTATTCAACAGGTACCTAAGGAGCACCCTTTACTTACCTTGTTGCAAGAGTCCAAAGCCCATTGCTTGAGTTTGTGAAAGACATCCCTCGGGAGGGATTTGGCTCCAACTTATGTATTGTACAGTGTATGTTGGGTACCTATGTTGGTGGTCTAGTTAGGGCTATTGGGTGCTGTGTGGGTAGCCAATTCTCAACAGTGACCTGTCTGTACCGGCCTCTAGAAGGGCTATGTGTTTCAGGCATGTCTGTGCAAAGGCTCCGTTGGGCCTAAGCTGTCCATTTTTATATCATGCTAATCTTTTCTGACGTGACAGTCAGTGAAAATGAGGTGCCTCACAGCAGCCAGGACCCAACCCATTAACCACCCTTCAGATTGGTGGTGTATGAATCTTGCCCGATGGAAGGTGGGAAACTATACATTTCTTTTTTGACAGCACTGGTGCATTTTAAGCCCCAGTGGGTTTGGAAAGCAAGAAGTGCACAAACCTGTCAAAACTTTTCCTGGGAAAAAGTAGGCAAGTTTTTCCCTCCAAGAGTCTATTATCCTCTGAAGCCCAGTGGGAGCATTTTAAAATGCCAGGAAATTCATGTTCCTATTGGATCTGGGCCAGTGTTTTTCCAACCTTGGCGACTATAAAACTTGTGAACTTCAACTCCCAGAATTCCCCACAAGTTGAAATCCACAAGTCTTAAAAGTAGTCAAGGGTTGGACACCCTTGGTCCAGGCAATGAATCCTACCTTGGGATCTGGATGAACACTGCCAGAGATCCCATAAACACAGAGAGAGGCAGCACAGCTTTGCAACGAGCATGTTTTATAGATGTGACAGATAAATAAATATGACAAATACATGGGAAAAGCAGAACTTCTAAACAATCCTTGCTTTGGTACTTTAAAAGATGGTGATTGAATCCATCTTCTTGCTCAGATATGCACGTTTACTTTGCATAAGAGTAAAGGTAATGGTTTAAGGAAAGGAAGACCCTTGGGGTGAGCGGATGATCTGTTTAACCAAAGGAACGTATTTGCACTACAAGCTTGTACCAGGATTAATACAGATTCATCCATCATTATTAGAGAGCTCAGAAGCTCCCTGACCTCCAAGAATGGAAGATCCCTAGACAATGATGGTTAATCTCCTTTTCCCCCCTTTCTGCTATCATTTTGATGTTTGCTGCTCACCAACCAGAGCCTGCCCTTTGCTCTTCCTTCACAGGTAAGATTTGAAATGAGTCCTGAGTAGTTTAGACTTTAGAAAAATGGGATCTCTTTCCCGCCTGCCCCGCCAACCCAGCCATTCGGGGCTGCAACTCTTCTCTGATTGTAACACTGTACAGTAATAAAACTGTAGACTTTGTATACGTACAACTGTATACCTGTTAATACTGTTTTATATTTTTTTTTAATAAAGCAAAATATGACATCCCTACATAGCGTGATTGTAAGGGTTGCAGGGCGAGGATTTGGGTGGACTGTTTCAAAAGGGGATAAGTCTTAAAATTACCGTTAATAAGACGTTTGTGCTCTAAACCCAATTAGTTATTTTCACTGAATGTTTGGGATTTGTTCATCTACTGAAGCTGCTTCTCCCCGTGAGTGTTAAGTCACAGTGAATTATGATTGTACAGAGCAACTCCAAAAAATTAAATGTGGTTGTGTTTGATGGGGAAATAGGGTGGACAAGTGCAATTTGCATATGTGTATCTATATAGCTAAAAATAGCAGACAGATAGATAGACGGGAGAACGTTTGTTAAAGAAAATAGATTTGAAAAATTTTAAGGTGTGTGAATATAGATGGAAAGATACCGGGTGAATTTCTATATCTCATGTGAGGGATCCTCCATTTTACTCAGGTTTGAAGAAAACATGACTATAATGATACCCAGCATTTCAAGTACAGGTAGTCCTTGACTTACAACAGTTGTTTTAGTGACTATTCAAAGTTACAGTGGCACCGAGAAATGTGACTTATGACTGTTTTTCACAGTTACAACCTTTGTAGCATTCCCATGATCATGTGATCAAAATTCAGAGACTTGGCAGCTGGTTCATACTTACGACCTGCTGTGTCCCAGGATCATGCAATCACCTTTTGCTACCTTCTCACAAGCAAAGTCAATGGGGTAGCCAGATTCATTTGACAACTGTATTACTGACTTGTTGACTGCAGTGATTTACTTAACAAACTCTGGCAAGAAAGGTCATAAAAATGGGGCAAAATTCACTTAACAAATGCCTCACTTAACAACAGAAATTTTGGGCTCAATTGTGGTCGTAAGTCGAGGACTACCCGTACCTGAACAGAGGTACAGAACTTTTTCCTCATTCACACTGAGATCTTGAACAAGAGGTTGAAACAGTCTCTACCGCAGCAGCCTGGGAGATAAATTGGGTTTGAATGGGAAAGCAATCCAGTGGCTGATGTTTCTGTAATGTTCTCCTATCCTCTTCCAGTACATCTTTCTGAAATAAACTTTGGGGTGATCTTGCTTTCTATTGGCAAGAGCTTGACAGTGGTATTTGGGAGGTGTGTGTATGTGTTTTAAATGGTTTACACAACTGTTAGTATTGACTTTCCCATTTAACGGCAAGAGGAGACGGCAACACATTTTTCAGCTCTTGTGCCTGTGAAATTTGGCAGCGTATTTGAGGGGATTCTCAAGTGTTGGCCACAAAGTGCCTGTCTCTCAATAGTAAATATGATCTCTGTTAACTTCCAAATACAAGGTTTGTCTGTTCCTCCTGCATTGGCGAGCCCACCTGCTCCTAAGGGCCCTTAATTTCTCTAGGTCTGGTCCTGCAGGCATTTCTGAATATTCTAGCAAAATAATTCTAGGGGATTAAATGTCATGATCCATTTGATGTGGGCTTGAGAAGCAACTAGGAACTGTCATTCTTACTGGTAATGAATCTTTCATCGATCCATTATATCCCAACATATCACAGAAAATAGATCTCTGCTGTAAAAGTGCATCCAGCTTTGATCTCAAAGAGAGTATGATTGGCATCTGATAACGTTGCAACAAACGAGGTGGAGTGTGTCTAATAGTCCTGCTGGACCACACCAAAAAGCTGTTGAATTTAACATTCTGTGGATTCTCACAGTGACTAATTAGCTGTACTCAGGAAAGTCCTTGGCCACTGGTATAAAAAATAATATGATTCTAGTGGTTGATTGGTTGGAAAGAGCCAGTAAAATTATCCATCAGCAATGGCCCAATCCTCCATGAATTGCGCCTATGTATTTCAAAATAAATGGGTGGCTATTGCCATATTTGGTGGCTGCGAATTCAAAAGCTTTGACAATACAATGAGCTACACTCTGATTAGCTGATCAGTGTTTTTTATTTATATTTGTTTATCAAATTTAGACATGGCCTCATTGCTCAAGTGGGCTGTTTATAGATAATAAACTATAAAATTACATGACAAAGACAGAATGAAAAACTGAATTAAAACAAAATGCAGAATAAAATGAGAACAAAAAAGGCCCATTGAATGCTGGAGAGAGCACCCTCAAGCCACCAAGTCATCCCAGGGTTGTGTGCTCACACTAATTGGCAAAGCTAAGTCTTCACGCTCTTCCAAAAGGCTAGGAATGGAGGACAAGATATTTGTAGGGCGGGGACAATAGCAAAGAAAGCTCTCATGTTTTAATACAGGGGCCCCCAACTCCAGTCTGTGGATCATTACTGGGCCCTGCCATGCCAGAAACTGGGCCACACAAACAAATGAAGCCCCATCCATGGGATTCAGGCAGCATATGAAACACCCCACCCCAGTCTGCAGGAAAACTTCTCTATGGAACCGTCCCAAAAGGTTGAAGGCTTTCATAGATAACTCCTTGCTTCTGAAACATAGACCTCACCATTTATCTCATTTATCCCACCTTTATTGTTTTCATAAATAAGGCAGCGAACTTATCTAATGCTCCTTCCTTCTACTTTCCCCACAGCAACAACTCCGTGAGGTGGATTGGCTGATAGAGAGTGACTGGCACAAAACCACCCAGCCAGGTTTCATGCTGAGGTGGGAATAGAACTCACAGTCTACTGAAGATTGGCTCAAAGTCACCCAGCTGGCTTTTATGCCTGAGAGGGGACTAGAACTCACCACCTCCTGGTTTCTAGGCCAACACCTTAACTAACTTAGTGAACAGTCCGGGGCTCTGGTGTGTGTGTTTGTGTGTGGGGTGGGATTGCCACTATTCACCCTGTCCATGGTGTCCATCCTGCTTCCCCTAACTGCCATGAAGCTAACATGCAGGCTGGTGTGCTACTTGGGTGACAGTTGTTGTCTGCACTGACTTTGTGGGGGAAGGTCAGAGGTGATTCAACACTGCTTGATCCTCACAACGAAGAAGCTGTTGCTTTAACTCACTTTTAACTTTTTTTGTCGAAGTGCCTTCTCGGTTCTCTGCAGGGGTCAGGGCCTGATTGCCCCCTTCCCTAAACCTTATTGTCCCAGTTATTGATCAAGGTGCTGAGCTTCATTCAGGACAAATTTGGGAAGGGTGAAGGATGTGTGACTGTTTGGGTGCCCTGCTGAGCTATTGACAGATGTGTCAAAAGCAATTTGTACATTGGTGATGTCGGTGATGTTGCTAGGCCTTGTCCCAGAGTGAAAAGCTTAACTACTAAATAGACAGAAGGTGCTTATTTTATCCATAGGGTATATTGCTCCACCTTGCCTCCATAAACTTGCAAGAGCTTGTCATGGGATTACCAAGAAAGGACAATTAGTCCCATTTTTCTGGTCTTCATGGCTGCATTAAAGTTTGGTTTCAGTCACTCTCATCAGGCGAACTGAAACTTTGGATTAGTGTTGTGAAAGGCTTCCAATTCTGGTTATACAGTCGAAAGATGGAGGGTGTGGGAAGGCAAGATAATCCTGCCACTTGTCTATATCAAGTTTGATTGGCAAACTCAATTACAGTTTGTGAACCCTTTTGAATTGTCAATATTTCTGCATAAATATGATCTAACATGTGATTTGTGCTCCACACAAGTCCTAAAACTAGATGAAACCCCAATTAAATGAGTGTCATTGATTATACTTGTTTATTGAGGAAAATCATCCAAATATACATATTTCTGTATGGCAAAAACATGGATCTTGGATTATCAGTTTCAATCAATGGGTGTCTCCTGAGAGAGGCAGCCCATTATATTATGTCTCTGGATGAGTTTCTGCTTTAGACTCGGTTATCTGAATTGCCACCTCATGTGTGCACTTTGCATTCACTTGATGCCAGTCTGCCAGGAATTTTGGGGGGAAGAAGCTGGATGGGAGGGGGAAAGTTAATTACACCCCATGCCTTCTGGAGATACAACTTAAAGGTTATAAACAGCTGGGAATGGCATGCTGGGCAGCCCACAATTGAAGAGACCATTCCCAAAACATTTCATTTGAATATGATTGGACAATAGGAATTGACTTAGGAGAGAAGGTTAAACTTGGAGATTTTGGCGTGCAAACTTATGTTCTGGTTTTACTTTATTGTCTTCTGCTTGACCTTTAGCAAACCCTTTCTCACTAAATGGAGTCAAGGATCATTCTTACTTAAAGGCTTGAGCTGAGGCAGGGCTGACACTCGTCCATTTTGCTGAGGTAAACCCAGTGGTGGGATTCAGCCGGTTCGCACCACTTCGGGTGAACCGCTTAAATTACACTCCCCCCCCATCAAAATAGATCTTGGGCTGCGCTGCAATAGAGAAAAGCAGAGGTGGTATTCAGTCAGTTCTGACAGGTTCTGGAGAACCAGTAGCGGAAATTTTAAGTAGTTCAGATAACCAGCAGATACCACCTGTGACTGGCCCCGCCCCCATCTATTCGCTGCCTCATGAGTCCCAGCTGATCGGCTGGGTCTTCTTTGGTTGCCCTACACAGGAGAATGGAGATGGAAAGCAGGTTAGTGGGGTGGGAAGGGAATGGAGATTTTATAGTGTCCTTCCCCTGGAGTGGGGTGGAAATGGGGATTTTACAGCATCCTTCTCCTGCCATGCCCACCAAGCCACACTTACCAAGCCATGCCATGCCACACCTACCAAGCCACATCATGCCCACCAAGCCACACCCACAGAACCGGTAGTAAAGAAAATTTGAATACTGCTACTGGAGAAAAGGTTAGTGGAGCAGCCAGCACGGTCATAAGATGAGGAATACCTGTACCTGATTAACTATCCTTAACAGCAATGAAAGAACATACAGGTTGGTTTACGCAGGGGTCTCCAAACTTGGCAACTTTAAGGCTTGTGGACTTCAACTCACAGCTGGCTGGAGAATTCTGGGAGTTGAAGTCCACAAGTCTTAAAGTTGCCAAGTTTGGAGATCTCTGTTTTAACAAATGCTAACTTGTTAGGTAGTTTGGCTAGTTCATCTGGATCTGATGTGTGAATCTGCCCATTAAGATTTGTGAACCATGGGCACTGAGGCCATTGTGACTGGCTCAATAAACTCTGATTAAGCAAGCCATGGCTTCATCAGTCACTCAGCTGATCTCCTCATTCTGTTGGTCCTTGCTTGGTGTCCAATAAAGATTTTGGTAACAAGTCACCGATGTTGACTTTGTTCTTCCAGTGAAGAGGCGTTTTGTTGACTTAATCTTTTTTTCCTCTGAGAATGGGGATCAAGTAAGAATGGAGGGGTAAAAAGATTTGGGTGACATCTCCCCCCCCCATACTTTACACAAAGGCAAAGAATACTGCCCCATCACTGGAGTCTGCTTAGCATTGCCTGTCCAGCAGCTCCCCAATTCCTGATCAATACTTGGGCCACAAAGCCCCCATTCCTTTGACTGTCCATTATCCCCTTCTCTCGTTTGCTTCGGCTGTCAAAAGGTGGGGACTCAGTGGAGTTGAAGTGACCTTTCAAAAGGCTGCATCGATCATCTGCCGTCACCTCTGACCCCGGGGCTCCAGAGCTCTTGGGAGAGCAGTAAACCACACAGACGTCCCGTGAATGCTGCTCGGCAGGGGCCCTTCAGCCCCACACTGGGGTGGGTTTCATAGAAGAGGAGGAGGAGGAGGTGGCTGGGGAGCAAGGGTAGAGTTGATGAGCCCTGAATGATGCTTCTCAGGTAAGAGCATCTCCCAGTCATGAATCAAATTGAGGAAGATGTTGACTTGGTAAATGGTAGGAGGTCAGTTCTGATTCCCTCCAAAGATGGGAGTGAACATTATTTACCTCCAGAACTATTTATAGAATACCTTATGCCACCAGGCTTGAAATTTTGGACCTAGACAACTTAGAACTACTCCACCTACGGTCTGGCCTAACTTTAGTACACAAAATTGTCTGCTACAACATCCTACCTGTCAATGACTACTTCAGCTTCAACCACAATAACACATGGGCAAACAATAGATACAAACTCAAAGTAAACCGCTCCAAACTTGATTGCAGAAAATACGACTTCAGCAACAGAGTGGTCTATGCCTGGAACTTACTACCTGACTCTGTTGTTACATCCTCAAATCCCCCAAACTTTAACCTTAAACTGTCTACCGTGGACGTCACTCCATTCTTAAGAGGTCTGTAAGGGGGCGTGCACAAGCACACCAGCGTGCCTACTGTCCCTGTCCTACTGTTCCCATTTATTCCTATTCATTTATTATGTATATACTTATACCTGTTTATACTAATATGTTTATGTGTTATGTTCATACTTATGCTTGTTTTCTCATACATGCTTGACAAACTAAACTAAATAAAATAAACAGTGTAAGATATGCAAAGAGAAGGCCTCTGAACATCCGCAATCTATTTTTGTTTTCCCTTCTATGTATTGCAAATTTGTATTCAAGTTTTTTTTTAATTACATTTATATGCCGCCCTTCTCCGAAGACTCAGGGCGGCTTACAATTTTTGGGATACAACCCAATGCGCTCAGCAATAGCCTTCATTCCATTATATATGCCTGCTTATTACTAAGCGGCATTTCTACGAAGTCAGCTTATTGCCCCCAACAATCTTGGGTCCTCAATTTACCTAACCCCGAGAGGATGGAAGGCTGAGTCAACCTTGAGCCTGGTGGGATTTGAGCCTGCACTAATTGCAGGCAGCTGGAACTTAAGTGCTAGGCATTTAACAGCCTGCACCACCAAAGCTCTTTCCATTATTCCAAATTTCTCTTTCCATTAGTTACCCAAAATTGGATGATTCTTGGGTGGCGGATACGATTGGCTAATTTTATATAGAGGTTGTCCTCAACTTACAATCACAATTGGGCCTAGAATTTTGTTTGCTAAAGAAGACGGTGTCAATCCTGAAGCGAACCTGGCGGAGGCCATCTTGGAGGCTTCAGGGTTGCCACAAGGAAGAAAAAGAAACAGGGAGAGGGGAGATAGATAGCTGTGGGGTTTTAGTCAAAACAGAAAAGTTTTCCTGTGGGAACCAAGGACATTCCAACAGGTGCTGAGGAGAGGAGGAGTGGAGTAACCAAGCAACCCGCCAGCATCCCTATTGGACAATGTGACTGATGACTTGGGAGAAGGGGAAACTTTCACTTTATAATCTGGTGAAAACCACGGAAACTTTCAGAGTCGGTTTTCACCAGTTATGCCAATATGATGTATTCAATAAATTGTTCCTTGAGGAATCTACCTGCCTCGGAGTTCTGCTTTCTATGGGTGCATTACTTGGAACGTTGACAGACAGTTGTTAAGTGAAATGTCTAGGTTTTTTATGACCTTTTTGGCCATGATGGGTAAGCAAATAATTGCAGCTGTTAAGTGAATCATTTGGTTGTTGAGTGACTCCAGCTTCCCCCCAGTGACTTTGGAAGCTAACATGGAAACTCACAAATGGCAATCAGATAACCCTAGGATACCACAGGTGGGGTAAATACAGTCCTTGACTTATGACTACAGCTGAGCCCAAAATTTCTGTTGCTAAGTGAGACATTTAAGTCTCATGTTACGACCTTTCTTGCCACCATTGGTAAGTGAATCACGGTAGTTGTCAAATTAGTAAAATGATTGTTAAGTGAATCAGGCTTCCCCATTGACTTTGCTTACCTGAGGGTTGCAAAAGTTGATCACATGACCCTGGGACACTGCAACCGTCACAAATACGTGAGTTGCACCAAAGACAAATTCCTTGTGTGTCCAACCACACTTGGCCACTAAAGAATTCAATTCTATCCCTATCCCTATCCCTATCCCTATCCCTATCCCCATCCCCATCCCCATCCCCATCCCCATCCCCATCCCCATCCCATCCCCATCCCTATTCTATTCTATTCTATTCTATTCTATTCTATTCCATTCCATTCCATTCCTATTCCTATTATATCCCCATCCCCATCCCCATCCCCATTCCCATTCTATTCTTTTCCATTTCCATTTCCATTTCCATTTCCATTTCCATTTCCATTTCCATTCCTATTCCTATTCCTATTCAAATTCTATTCCACTCCATTCCATTCCATTCCATTCCAATTCCTATTCCTATTCCTATTCCTATTCCTATTCCTATTCCTATTCCTATTCTATTCTATTCCATTCCTATTCCCATTCCCATTCCCTATTCTATTCTATTCTCTGAATTTTGATCATGTGACCAGGGGGATGCTGCAATATATGTAAGTGTGAAAAACGGTCATAAGCCATTTTTTTCAGTGCCGTTGCAACTTTGAGTGGTCACTAAATGAAGTGTTGTAAGTCAAGGATAATCTGTACATACCAGTTGCCAGGTGACTGAGTTGCAATTATGTGACCATGGGGATGCTACGATGGTTGTAAGTGTGAGGACGGGTCAAAAGTCACTTTTTGGGGTGACACTGTAACTTCAAATGGGGTTTTTTAAATAATATTTTATTAGATTATTAGATTATGGAATAAAATACAAAAATACAAAAGCAAGTAATAGGACACAATGGGAAGGGGGAGGGGAAAGAAAAGTGAGGAGGAGAGAAGGTCGTAACTGGAGAACTACCAGCACACCACATACATTACAAGGAATATTGGATATTGTATTTCACCATATAGATGGGGTAGGTGGCCCAAAGTCACCCAGCCAGCTTTTATATATTACAAGCCCAAGAGCTTCTATTAACTTCAACTCTGGGATACAAACTTGAAATTGAGTTTTCCCCGACTCTTTTACACTCTGGGAGTGGATTTAGACGGATGCCCATTTGCAAAGCCTCCAAAGCATTCTTCAATCTTGCAACTATTTTGTTTGTTTGCCTTGTAAACAAGGAGACTCCTGCTCCACCCACTCATCCTTTCTGAAGCGAAGGGCTTCCAGATCAATTGGGCTATCATTTCCATCACCCCAGCCATACACATGGAGGGCATCTGTTTGGAAAAGGCTTTAGATAATTAATAGTTCTCGGTCTCCAGATCTCAGATGGGACTTCACAGCTGTGTGTGTCATCTGGTGTGTGTGTGTGTGGGAGGGGAGCTCCCCCCCAAAAGAGGTTTGCAGTTGGGTCATTCCAGCTCAGCTCGTCTTCTCCTTAAACCCTTTGTCTGCTTGTCACATCCTCTTAACAGAGCAAATAACTCACTTTCCCCTCCCTAGTAACCACTCCCTCTAAATGCAATATTCCCTTGGCCAATGGGATAAGGAGGATTAAGGCCCCGAGGGAATGAGTAGGAAAAAGTTTGCTTCTAATTTGGGGAAAACCTGAATATTGCTGGGTTATACATCCAGGTATCAAATATTTGGAAATTATTCATTCAACTTTCCAATTTCTAAGGAGTATCGGGTACTGTATTTCACCATATAGATAGGGTAGGTGGCCCAAAGTCACCCAGCCAGCTTTCGTATCCTAAGAGGGGACTAAAACTCACCACCTCCTATCTGTGGAGATTCTTGGTCATGCCTAAGGCGGTACTAGAATTCACAACTTCTGGTTTCTAACCTGGTGCCCTAACAACTAGACCAGGTGTGTCAAACTCAAGGCCCTTGGTGCTTAAATCTGGCCCACAGGGCCAGCCTGGAAATAGCAAAGGACCAGCCCGTGGCGCCTATGGCAGCCAAAACTGCCTTGGTGGCTCAGGCTGTTAATTGCCTGCACTTAAGTTCCAGCTGCCTACAACTGCTGTAGGCTCAATCCCACCAGGCTCAAGGTTGACTCAGCCTTCCATCCTTTTGGGGTAGGTAAATTGAGGACCCAAGATTGTTGGGGGCAATAAGCTGACTTTGTAAAAATGCCGCTTAGTAATAAGCAGGCACATACAACGGAATGAAGGCTATTGCTGAGCACACTGGGTTGTATCCCAAAAATTGTAAGTCACCCTGAGTCTTCGGAGATGGGGCGGCATATAAGTTCAAATAAATAAATAAATAAATAAATATAAATGTAATTAAAAAAAAAAACTGGGTGCAGGCAGGGGTGGGATTCAAATTTTTTAACAACCAGTTCTGTGGGCGTGGCTTAGTTGGTGGGCGTGCCTTGGTGGTCATGTGACTGGGTGTACGTGGCTTGGTGGTCATGTTATTGGCCAGGCATGGCCAACTCAATATCACTCACATTGAAGCACGCATCTCCTAGCCTGGCCTCTCATGATTGTGGGGATGCTGCAACAGTCGTAAGTGTGAAAAATGGTCATAAGTCACTTTTTCCAGTGCCATTGTAACTTTCAATGGTAAGTCCACACAAGCAAAGTACCAACAAAGGAGGGAAAAAAACTCCAGAGAAGTTCCTGAGTCAGGAAGTCTAGTCCGATTCCTAGGGTGGTTGGGATTGGCAGGAAACGTCGAGGCATAGGGCCATATCATGTGCTGGGAGCGCGTACCCGCCATCTTTGTGCGGTGACACGCTCCAACCCTATGGCCTCCTCCCTAGGGGGCACGGGAACCGAGACCCCTGGGCTTAAGCTGGTGTACTTTAATGCCAGGTCCGTGGCTAATAAATCTTCCCTCCTCCGTGAGATCATTGAGGAGGAGGCTGCGGACCTGCTTTATCACGAAACCTGGTTGGGCCCGGAGGGAGGGGTCCCTCTGGTTGATCTATGCCCTCCAGGTTTCCGGGTTTTGCACCAGCCACGGGCCCAGGGAAGGGGTGGGGGGGTGGCTGTGGTTATTCGGGAGACCTTGTTTCCAAGGGAGGTCACAGTTCCAGAGATAGGCGGGACTGAGACCCTCCTCCTGAGGTGGGGGCCTAATGGTTGGGTGGGCTTGCTGCTCGCATACCTCTCCCCCAGCTGTGTGACAGCGGCCCTGCCTGGGCTTCTCAATGTCCTCTCGGGGGTGGTGTTGGAGTTCCCAGGCCTTATAGTCCTGGGGGATTTCAATCTGCCCTCCCTGGGGGGAACGTCGGGTTTGGCCCAGGAATTCATGGCTTCTATGGAAGCCATGGGCCTGACCCAATTGATTCAAGGCCCGACTCACGAGGGGGGAAACACTCTTGACCTAGTTTTTGTCTCTGAGCAGTGGCGCAGTGACAGAGGGCAAGCCACTATTACTGCATTGCCGTTCCATGGTCTGATCACTATCTCCTATGGTTGGTCTTCCAACAGGCCACCCCCCACTGCTGGGATGAGAGCCACTTAGATGGTTCCGCCCCAGACGCCTGATGGACCCTGAGAGGTTCCAGGCGGAACTGGATTTTTTTCCCTCTTCCCTTGCCCACAGCTCTGCCGAGGATCTGGCGGCTGCTTGGCAACAGGCTGCGTCAAATGCCCTCGACAGGGTTGTCCCCATGCGTCCCCTCACACGCCGTGGATCCCAGATGGCTCCTTGGTATACTGAGGAGCTCCAGGAGATGAAGTGTTGTCGGAGGGGTTTAGAGAGCAGGTGGAGGTCCACCCACTCCCAATCCGATCGAGCCCAGCTAAGAGCCCATATTAGGACTTACCTGGTAGCTATGAGAGCGATGAGAAGGCCTTATCTCTCCGCCCTCATAGCGTCCGCAGATAACTGCCCAGCCGCCCTGTTCCGGGCTACCCGCTCTCTCTTTCGTACAGGAGAGGGGGCAGACCCATTGCGGGGAAGGGCTGAGGAATTTGATCAACATCTGTCAGATAAGATGGCCCGGATTCGGAGCGGATTGTCCTCTGATTTGCAGTGGTCTGAGGGACAGGATACAAGTAGTCCGGCCAGTGTGATCTGGGATGAGTTCGATCCTGTTTCCGAGGATGAAGTGGACAGGACTATGTGGCAGCTGAGTTCCACCACATGTTTGTTGGACCCGTGTCCTTCCTAGTTGGCTTACGCCTCCAGGGAAGCCACCTGGAGTTGGCTCCGGGCAGTTGTCAATGCTTCGTTAAGAGGTGTTTTCCCTCCGCCTTGAAGGAGGCGGAGGTGAGACCCCTCCTGAAGAAGCCTGCCCTGGATCCAACTGTGTTAGACAACTTTCGTCCGGTCTCCAACCTTCGCTTCCTGGCGAAGGTTGTTGAGAGTGTGGTGGCTCGGCAGTTTCCACTCTTCCTGGATGAAGCGGACTACCTGGATCCGTGCCAATCGGGTTTCCGACCCGGTTTCAGCATGGAGACGGCATTGGTCGCGCTGATGGATGATCTCTGGAGGGCGCGGGATAGGGGTTTCTCCTCTGTCCTGGTCCTGTTAGTTCTCTCAGCAGCTTTCGATACCATCGACCATGGTATCCTTTTGCGACGCCTCGGGGGTTGGGAGTGGGGGCACTGTTCTTCAGTGGTTCACCTCCTACCTCTCGGGGCGGTCGCAATCAGTGTTGGCAGGGGGGCAGAGGTTGCCCGCAAGGGTGCTCTCTTGTGGGGTCCCTCAGGGGTCGGTCCTCTCCCCTCTTTTATTCAACATCTACATGAAGCCGCTGGGCGAGATCATCCGTGGTTTCGGGGTGAGATTCCATCAGTGCGCAGATGACACCCAGCTGTACATCTCCACGACCAGATCAGTGATGGCCTCTCCTGATGACCCGGTGTTTGGATGCGTCCGGATTTGGATGAGCGTGAACATGCTTGACTCAACCCGGCCAAGACTGAGTGGTTGTGCATACCGGCATCTCCCCAGCCAGGAATATCCATCTTTGGCCATAGGGGAGAGGTGGCCCCTGTGGAGAGGGCGCATAATCTGGGGGTCCCTGGATGTACGGCTAACAGGTTGGAGGAGCAGGTGGGGGCGTTGCCAGGGGCCTTTGCCCAGCTCGCCTTGTTCATCAGCTTCGCCCATTTCTGGACTGAGATGCCCTGCGCACAGTCCTCTCACGCCTTGTTACCTCTAGACTTCGACTACTTCAATGCTCTCTATCTAGGACTGCCCTTGCATACCATCCGAGATTGCAACTGGTGCAGAATCTGCGGCGCGGGTGGTGATGGAGTTTTTCCGATCTCCCATATTACCCCCTCCTGCGCGGCTGCATTGGCTGCCGTTGCACTCGGGTCGATTCAGAGTTTTGGTTTTAACATACCAGTCCTTCCGATATGGGTCCTCAATATTTAAGGGAGCGACTCCTGCCGATATCGGCGCACAACTGCCCTGTGCGAGCACATAGGCAAGGACTCCTCAGGGTCCCGTCGGCAAGCCAATGTCGGCTGGCGGTCCCCAGCGAGCCCTATTCTGTCGCGGCCCTGACCTCTGGAACTAACTGCCCCTGGGGGCTCCGCCCCTGGCCCTGACCTCCGCACCTTCTGCCATGATTTGAAGACCTGGTTGTTTGACCAATCCGGGCTGTGACCCCTCCCTGGGAGGATGGGTTTTAAATTACTTAAATTATGTAAATTTAGTTTTGTAACTTTGGGCTTGTAAATGGTTTAATTATTCGTTTTAATTTTTATTGTCATTGTTTTTAGTTGAGAGCCTCCCCGAGTCTTGTCCTTCCAGAGGGGCGCATAGGCAGTCCAGCGAGAAATAAACTGCCCCTGGGGCTCCGCTAAATAAATGATTTATCCGTCCTGCCAAGATTACTTAAATTATTGTAAATTTTAGTTTTGTAACTTTGGGCTTGTAAATGGTTTAATAATTATTTATTGTCATTGTAGTTGTGAGGGATTAATAAATAAATAAATAAATAAATAGTCCTGCCAAGAATGTAATAAGGGTTAACAGAGAGGCAGTTTCTGTAAGCAACACCAGAATGTTTCCTTCCTGCCTTCCTTACAGGATTAGGCCAGTAATTTCTTCTAACAACCGGTTCTCCGAATTGCTTAGAATGTTAACAACCGGTTCTAGAATAGGTGCGAACTGGTAGAATCCGGCCCCTGGGTACAGGGGGGTTGCTGAAACCAGAGCTGAAGAAGCTTCTTGGATGAGAAGCGAAACATCTTCAAAGAAAAAACAGAAAGTCCAGTTGCCTCTTGAAAAAGCCCCTTTGGGACAATGGCAGATATAGGCAGTCCTTGACTTATAACCATTTGATTAGTGACTGTTCGAAGTTACAATGGTGCTGAAAAGAATGACTTATGACAATTTTTCACACTTACGATCCTTTCAGCATCCCCATGGTCATGTGATCAAAATTCAGATGCTTGGCCACCAATCAATCAATCAACCTTTATTGCCAGAGTACAACATGTGTTCAACAAGATTGGCTGAACCATCCAACTTTATGACGGTCGCTGTGTCCCAAGGTCATGTGATCACTTTTTGCAACTTTCTGACCAGCAAAGTCAACGAGGAAGCCAGATTCAATTAACAATCATATTACTAACTTAACAGCTGCAGGGATTTACTTAACGACTGTGGCAAGAAAGGTCATAAAATGAGGCAAAACTCTCTTAACAACTGTCTCGCTTAACAACAGAAATTCTGGGCTCAGTCGCGGTTGTAAGTGGAGGATTACCTGAAGTTTAATTTTCTTGTGCTGAAGAATGAAGACTGATGGCATCCTGGGGAAATAGACAGGAGATTAGCGCTATTGAAGAAGGCAATAACAACACAGATCAGAATAGTTAAAGCAATGGCCTTTCCAATAGTAACTCCTGGCTGTGAAAATTGGTCATTGAAAAACAGCAAGAGAAAGAAGATAAACCACTTCCAATTATGGATTTGGAGGTGGTTACTAAGAATTCCATGGACTGCAGAATCAATCAGTCAGCCCTGAACCAAATAAAAATTGACTGATCCCTCAAAGCGATGATCAGCAAGCAAAAACTCACATAGTGGGGGTATTTGTTGTGAGCAAATGCAGTTGTAATGGCAAGGATGAGGGAAGTAGAACAAGACCACGAGAGATAAGGTTGATCATAAACTGGTTAATTGAATAGCGGTGGAGGAAATAGCTTTGTTGCTTGATTGATGAATGGCTGACCTGAAAATGAACAGAATAACAGAGTTGGAAGGGACCCTGGAGGTCTTCTAGTCCACCCTCCTGTTCCAGCAGGAGATCCTATACTATGTGATGTTCTGGGGCATGACACAAAGGCAACACAGTCACATAAGTAAGAAAAGTCCTTTTAATACCTCCAACTTTGCCCCCAGTGTCCAGTTACCAAGAACAGTCTTTAAGTGGAGGAAATTCAGTCCGACAATGAAGTACATATAAACTGTAAATAAAAATCCACACCAACCACGCTGCAGCAGTTAACTGGACAGGGCAGGATAAGGAATTGCAGACTTTAAAGGCCAACAAAACACACACAGTTGGAAAGATGCCAGGAACCCAGATAAGCCTCGACAAAGATAACTCACGGTTTCCTTCCAGCAACTTTGCTGTGCATAGCTTGCCTTTTTAAACCCTGTGTTCCCAGCTGCAGCTAATGAAGGGAATCAGGGCCCTTTCCTCCCCAGTAAGCCACGCAACTCATGTTGCTCCCTTCTCCATTCCTCCCTGCGTGCCCTAGGATGGAGAGGGGGTGGGCCTGGATCTTCCTCTGAATTCCTTCTGCCTTGCTCTACCTGTCCCCTGCTCTGCCCAGCTGGACTATACCCTTCCCCAGTTTCTTCCACAGCCACTGGAACCACACTCCCACGCCCTGTCAGTTGTTTGACCTCCCCCTCAGAATCAGATTCCAACAGGGGCATGACATACTATTTCAGACAAACGGTTGTCCAATATCTTCTTAAAAACCTCCAAAGTTGGAGCACCCACAAATTCTGGAAGCAAGTCATTCCACCAATTCTTGATTAGTTTCCACCCATTGCTTCTTCTCCTGCCCTCAGGTGCTTTGGAGAATAACTTGACTCCCTCTTCTTTGTGGCAGCCCCTGATATATTGGAACACTGCTATCATATCACTCCTAGTCCTTCTCTTCATTAAACTAGACATGCCCAATTCCTGCAACTGTTCTTCATGGACTCAAGTCTCCTAATCATCTTTGTTGATCTTCTCTGCACTCTCTTTTCTAGAGTTTCAACATCTTTTTTATATCGTGGCAACCAAAACTGGATGAATGAAGGAATGAAGGAATGGGGAAGGAAAGAAGACCATTTTTCTGTGCAGTCACTTGGAGTGACTCACAACTCAACTTGGAGTGACTCACAACTTAAGCGCCTCAAAGGCACTTAAGAGAGGTGAATTGTTTGCGGTGATTCAGCTTTAGAGAGGACCTCCTTGATCATTTCAGTACTTCAACCTCTGGCTCTCTTAATTGGCTACCTACCTTTCCTTAAAGGTTTTTCCGGCTTTGTCTTCAAAATGTTGAAAGTTACTGGGTTAGGCAAATTAAGATTTCAACCTTGAGAAATCCTTTTTCGTCTAATTCGAACGGTGCCATTCTATTTTGTTTGGAAATTAATGACCGCTTAGTAGAGAAGCCAGAAGCCGAGGCTCGCATGGAGGGTCAAAGAAAGCAGGAAAGCCACAGCCTTTCAACTCTTGACATTCTTTTACCATCACGCCCGAAAAATCAATCCACATTGTGAATGGTGAACAAAATGGACCCATGGACACAGGCACTCATGTCCCTGAGCTCCCCTTAAGCCCCCTCAAATCCCCCCCCAACCCCACTCCCAGGGAGGAAAACAAAAATACACTTTTTAATCCGGCTTTGGTTATGTTCCTCTTGGATGTGGCCTGAGCAGGTGGGGAATGAGATTGTAGACGGAGGTGGGGGGTGAGTGGGCAGTAGATGGACATATATTGCTTCCCCCCATCCCAAAGTGGTTAAATAGCAGAAGAGAAGAGGAATTGTCATCAGGTCCACAAAGCCGAAAGAGTAAAGAAGAGATCTTGGAGCTGGTAAGTGATATGGGTGTGACAAGGGTAAGACTTCTGAATTATTGTACCCTATGACTATCATTAAGTGTTGTACCTGATGATTCTTGACTCTTGACGAATGTACCTTTTCTTTTATGTACACTGAGAGCATTTGCACCAAGACAAATTCCTTGTGTGTCCAATCACACTTGGCCAATAAAGAATTCTATTCTATTCTATTCTGTTCTGTTCTGTTCTGTTCTGTTCTATTCTAGATAAGCGCAACTTGCCAAATTCAGAGAAATTTGATTTGTTTAGTGGTGCAGTTTGTTGATTTTAGACTCTAGACTTTTGCAGATGGGCTTGAGGCACTAATTTGTCTGAACACACAAAGTTTTCTTAGGATAAGAGGTGAAATGGACTTCCTTTCCTCCTACAACCCAAACTGATAGCATTGGTTGTATTCCCTGCACAACACAGAGAATCATTTAAATATAAATCTAGCAGATGCATTCACATGTATGTTGCGTTTGGCTAGTGCTAATCTTGGTGAGGACTTAGGGTTTGGGATGTTTTGTAAAGCTAAGCAAGTAGTTAATGATTCAGTACTTTGTACCAGCTCAAAATTTGGGTTAAGAATACAAGCAGTCCTTGACTTACAACAGTTCATGTAATGACCATTTGACACTTATGACCATTGCAGCATCCCCATGGTCATGTGGTTAAAATTCAGACGCTTGTCAGCTGACTCCTATTTATGATGGTTACAGAGTCCCAGGGTCCTGGGATCAGCTTTTGCGACCTTCTGACAAGCAAAGTCCATGGGGAAGCCAGATGCACTTAACCGTGTTATTAACTTAAGAACTGTGATGATTCACTTAACAACCGTTGCAAGGAAGGTCTTAAAATGGGACAAATTCACTTAACAACTGCCTAACTTAGCAACAGAAATTTTGGGGTCCATTGTGGTCGTAAGTCAAGAACTATCTTGTATTATACCAGAGGTCTCCAAACTTGGCAACTTTAAGACATGTGGACTTCAACTCCCAGAATTCTCCAGTCAGCAGAGCTTTCTGGGAGTTGAAGCATAGAATTCTGGGAGTTAAGTCCACAAGTCTTAAAGTTGCCAAGTTTGGGGACCCCTGTATTATACAAACCAAACTATGTTACATTTCTTCACATTTTTCACCCCTGCTTTGTTTAAGGGCACCTTCTGTTTATTCTGCTTGTATCTTAACAGCCCTTTCCCCATGGCACTGCTTGGATTTATCCTGGGTTTTCCACATTGTGCCCAATTTGTAGACAAACCTTCCTAGCTTGGACTTTGATTGTATAAACTAATAATAATGGAAATTATGCTACATTATGATGAGGTCAAAGTTTGGAAGAAAATTTCCTCGGCAATAATAAATGTGGTTTGGCCATTTTCTCCCTACTCATTTTGAGCATCGTTAGAACATCCCCTGGCAATTGATATGGGATATCAGGGCTGTTCTCTTTAGGGGTTTGCTGGCTTAGTGATAGCTGGATATCTTACATTACTAGTGAGAATGTGCCATGTCAAATGAGAGATTTCTCTGGGGATGTTCAGGCAACAGGCTCAACTGAGCTAATGTGAGGCTGAGTCGGTTAAGTTAACTACGTTGTAGGAAGCCAGCTGTTATTTTAGTGTGTTGGGTGAGTTAGGGCATTATATTAAATCGTTAGCTCTATACCCATGCTTCACTATGAAACTAGGTGGTCGGGCTTAGTTTTGGGGGAGGAAAATAAGGGGGAAAGATTCTGCCTCTGCCTACCAGCATCCATCGGTATTCATCTGGCTAGCGTCCTGTCAGTGTGTGAGGGAGTTGAGGGCTGTCTGGAAACTGAAAGAGTATTTGCTGTGTGAGCAAGAAGGAGACAGCAAGGAACCTGGGCATGGCTTAGCTCAACTATTCTGTACTAAAGCTTCTTGGTGCTCTGCAACTAAAACTAAAACTGAAACTGAAACTCCTCTCCTCTGCTTGTGTTTTGCATTTGGAACAGTTTTCTTTTCAGGTGGGGAGGGGGAGTAGAACTCCTTAGCATCAGAGCGTGTGAATAATAATATACAAAATACTAATGCTCTGGTGGTCATTTCAAAAAATCCTTTCTTAGTGAGCACCTAGAAGCCAAGAGGAACACATGTGCCAAATTTCAAGTTTGTAGGCTTAACAATTCTGGAGATTTTGTGATGATGCGTGAGTGGTCTTTCGCTTTCATATATATAGAAGAAGAAGATAATATGGTTTGTTTGAAGGACAGTTTCTCCCCTAATACATCCATCCCATTACATCCACAGGATGAGAAGGCAGGGTATCCTGCTTGGGCAGGGTTGGACTAGATGACCTACAAGGTCCCTTCCAACTCTGATTATCTGTTATCTGTATGCAGTGGTGGAATTCAAATTTTTTTACTACCGGTTCTGTGGGCGTAGCTTGGTGTGCGTGGCAGGGGAAGGATACTGTAAAATCTCCAGTCAGAGGTGGTATTTGCCGGTTCTCTGAACTACTCAAAATTTCCACTACCGGTTCTCCAGAACTGGTCAGAACCTGCTGAATACCACCTCTGAGGGTATGTTGTGGGTCCTGTCAGTTAGGGGTCAGTTGTGATCTTTAGTTGAAGACTATCTGCATTGTGCAAATGCCGAGAATTGAATTGATTGCAACAAGGTGCAATCAAAGGAAATCCATCAATAACTTATGGAGTTGGTTCCAACACAGCAAGGAAAACTTCAGATTTGATAACACCCACACGTTACCTGTGATCAAACAACCTGCTGTCATTTTTGTCCCTAGGCATGAGTCACGCAGCTTTAAGGTCGCCCTCAGTTGTAGCAGTGTTAAAGTGATGTTTGCTTCCCGGATTCCAGTATCGTCGAAAGGCAGAATGCAAAATTGATTTGGCTTGCATTGACTTGCGTGACAGCTGACTGCATGCTGGGACGGCTTTCTGACAGTCTAAAGGGAGGGTTGCAATGCAGAAGAGCAGTTCAGTCCGGCAGTCGTGAAAGGCCCACAGCAGAAGGACCTGCAAAAGGGTTAAAAAAAGTCACACAGAAACAACCCACAAGGGATTAAAAAAAGGTGGCATAGAAATATAAACAACTGATGGCAGAAGAAGAACTAAAAGTCCATTGAGTCTGTCCTTCGAGGGTTTTTTCTTTTTTAATTTATTAGTTTTTATTTTTAATTATTATATTTATGGTTTATTTATTTTTATTTTTTTAAATTTTTGTTGGGTGATAGATACCGTGTTTCCCCGAAAATAAGACCTACCCCGAAAGTAAGACCTAGCACTATTTTCTAAACCTGCCCTAATATAAGACCTACCCCGAAAATAAGACCTAGTGCAAATCTCCAGTTCCAGGAAGACTTTTCAGGGAGCAACTGCACCGCAAACACCCCCTACACACTCACACCCACTATTTGGCACCATAAATATATAAGACCTACCCTGAAAATAAGACCTAGTGTGTTTTTGGGAGCCAAAAAAAATATAAGACAGTGTCTTATTTTCGGGGAAACACGGTAGGTGTTTATCCCTAGCATGTTTAAACTCAGTTACTGATGATTGACCCACTGCCTCCCCTGGAAGTTGGTTCCAAGCTTCTACTACTTTTTCTGTGAGGTAATCAGTGGTGGGATTCAAAATTTTTACTACCGGTTCTGTGGGCGTGGCTTGGGTGTGGCTTGGTGGGTGTGGCAGGAGAAGGAGAATACTGTAAAATCTCCATTCCCTCCCCACCCCACTAACCTGCTTTACAGCTCCGTTCTCCTGTGCAGGGCAACCAAAGAAGACCCAGCCGATCAGTTGGGACTTGGGAGGCAGAGAATAGATGTGGGCGGGGCCAGTCAGAGGTGGTATTTGTCCGGTTCTTCGAACTACTCAAAATTTCCGCTACCAGTTCTCCAGAACTGGTCAGAACCTGCTGAATACCACTTTCTAACGTTACTTTTGAACCTCCTTCCTGTCAGTTTGAGATTACGCCCCTGTGTTCTTTATTTTTCCTTAACATCGGAAATACTGACTTCTAGAACTTTATTCACACCTTTAATATATTTAAAGGTTTTAATCATGCCCCCCCTTCCTCTTCTGTCCTTTGGGTTGTACATACAGTATTCAGTTCTTCCCGATTTGTTTTGTCCCTCAGATCGTGCACCGTTATTTTGCCTGTCTGTGGACTTTTAAAAATGTACAGCATATTGCGTAGTTGTGTCCACCATCTTGAATTTTTCAACCTCCTCTCTCCAGACCTCCCCTGGCCCCCAGCCCTGGGAATGACATAAGAAAGAGTGTTGATCAACTCGTAACAATATATTTTCACGTTATCTATGGAGATTCTCAGTCATCCAGGTCATGGTTGTCCCAAAGGTGCTTTTTCAAAAGGCAGCTGGACTCTCTTGGTTTTTCCTTCTCATTCAAGAAGCTTCTTCAGTTCTGAAGAACACCTGAAGAACATCTGAAGAAGCTTCTTGGATGAGAAGTGAAACATCTTCAAGAAAAAGTAAAGGAAGTCCAGTTGACTTTTGAAAAAGCACCTTTGGGACAATATATTTTCCTAGAAACTTTCTTCCAATGAATGAGATGGAAGGGACTTCAGAGGACTTTTTCATCTCTTTCTTGTCTTCTCTTTTTTACCTCCTCCAAGCAAAGAGAGCAGACATGATGTACTACCTTCATGGAGCCTTTGCTCATCCACTTCTTGCCTTCCCATCCCTGGGATGCATCTTGCAGCACCCTCAACCACCATCAGAGGGTTATGCCTTGACTTCGGCAGCTGGGACACAACCTTCTGCTTTCCGCGAGGTCCTCATGTCAGACCATTTATCAGGTGAGAGATTCTGTCTGTCAGGCTGGCCAGGAGAGGATCACACAGCCACTGTCCAATTGCTGACCTTCATACCTTGTTCAACCATCACTGTCCTTACAGTGGTGGGATTCAAATTTTTTTTACTACCGGTTCTGTGGGGTTGGCTTGGTGGGCGTGGCATGGCTTGGGGGTGTGGCAGGGAAAGGTTACTTCAAAATCTCCATTCCCTCCCACCCCACTAACCTGCTTTCCAGCTCTGTTCCCCTGTGCAGGGCAACAAAAGAAGACCCAGCTGATCAGCTGGGACTTGGGAGGCAGAGAATAGATGGGGGCGGGGCCAGTCAAAGGTGGGATTTGCTGGTTCTCCAAACTACTCAAAATTTCCGCTACCGGTTCTCCAGAACTGGTCAGAACCTGCTGAATACCACCTCTGTGTCTTTATCTATAATTTAAGCTTCATTTGTAATATAATGAATAGTTTTCTTAAAACAGGAATGACAAAGATTCAATCTTTCCTCTCCCCTGCCAGCACTTCACAAATTTCACAGGGACAGTAGCCCTATAAGACCTTTGATTTGGCACCATTTTTGTTGTTTTTTTCTGTTTTCAATCAGCTGGGTCTTCCTTCCTTCCTTCCTTCCTTCCTTCCTTCCTTCCTTCCTTCCTTCCTTCCTTCCTTCCTTCCTTCCTTCCTTCCTTCCTTCCTTCCTCTCTTGGATTGCTAATGGGAATGTAATGACTACAGGCTAATTCCTCTCTTGACTTCAGTCCCAGCCTCCACCTCTTCTTCTGCTACATTTAGATTGTTTTACAGTAGTCCTTGACTTACGACTACAGTTGAACCAGAATTTCTGTTGCTAAGAGAGACAAAGTTAACTGTGTTTTGCTCCCTTTTATAACCTTTCTTGCTACAGTTGTTAAGGGAATCATAGTGGTACTAAGTGTGAAAAACGGTGATAAGTCACTTCTTTTCAGTGTTGTTGTAACTTGGAACAGTCACTATACAAACTGTTGTAAGTCGATGTCTACTAGTATAGTTTAATGTGATTTTATGTATCTTGATGGGGAGCCACAGAGAGTTGATTAAAAGATGGGCGGCTATATCAATATTTTAAATAAATAAAGGTGTGAATGATGTCAAAACATCAAGCACAACTGGGTGATCAAAGCCCCGCCTCTTTTTACATATGCGTGATGCACATGACAGACGTCAAAAAGGGGCAGTGCTTTTATTGTTCAGTTATATCTGCTATTTTGATGTCTTTGACCCCTTGGTGGATGCCTCTTTGGGGGGGATGAGCAGAAAAGGGGTGGCTGTTCATCAAATCTTATCTTGCTCTCATTTGGCACTGACAGAATAAGGGTGAAGGTTTGTTTTCTGAGCTTGTGGGTTGGGCTCCTAATATTTTGTTACCAGGCTAGGTAATTTAAACTAAACTCCATTTTGTTATCCGGCTAGATAACATCTTCAGCAGAGTTTAAATTAAAGTCCGCTGAAGATGTTACCTAGCCTGGTAATGGGATGTTTGGAAACCAACCAACAAGCTCAGAGAACAAACCTTCACCCTCAGCCTACACCAGAGCTACAGGTATTTGCCAACAAAACTGACAGAATACTTTCAGATCTGAAGAGAGGGTTCTCTACTTTGGCTTTAGGTTTGACCTTGAATGAATTGGGGAGATACAAGTGTTAGAAATTTTTATATATAGCACCACAGATCAAACAAAGTGTACAGTCCCCATGTGCTTTACTGCTTAACTGTTTTGGATGTTTTGAAATAGGAAGCTTTTCTTAGAAGAATAGAGTATAGATCCAAACTTGTAAACACTGCCATCTACTGACTGAATATTACTGTAGTTGTTGCACAAAAATACAGTCCAATAATATATTCCAACAAAAAGTCACCTATGATGACCCTTCCCTTCCTCCGTTCTCCAAACACACAGCCCTGTTGCTGGGCCTGCCCTATGGAGTCTTCCAGAAACAACGTAGGAGCCGTACAGCTTTCACCGAAGAACAGTTGGAGGTGCTGGAGAACACTTTCAAAGAAACCCATTACCCAGATGTGAACACTAGGGAGCGCCTGGCCATGGTTGCCAATCTACCTGAAGCACGGGTTCAGGTGAGCCTTTGTAACCCTTCCAGATGGATGTTGTAGAATAGATTCCCATTTCTCATTTCTCTCCAGTCTCTACAGCAGTGTTTTTCAACCTTGGCAGCTTGAAGAAGTATGGACTTCAACTCATAGAATTCCCCAGCCAGCCAGCCTTGAATTCTGGGAGTTGAAGTCCACGCATCTTCAAGCTGCCAAGGTTGAAAAACACTGCTATACAGTATTGCCTCTGTTTCTAGTCACCATAAGATTTTCAAGGTAACAGATTTTTATTGCAAAGGTTTTTGTTGGTTTCATTTTGTTATTGCTGTGTCAAACTTCCCTAACAAAGATTCAGCTATCAAGCATAGATCTCCTGCTCCAATGGATTACATGACAAACTACTCCTAAAACTAAAACCTTATGGTATCTCTGGACACCTGCATAACTGGATAGAAGCATTCCTGTCAAACAGACAACAAATGGTCAAAATTGGGAGCGTCCTATCAAATTCTGTACCTGTCAACAGTGGTGTCCCCCAAGGCAGCGTTCTAGGACCAACTCTCTTCATACTCTACATAAATGGCCTCTGTGATCATATTAAGAGCAATTGCGTTCTCTTCGCTGATGATGTAAAGCTATTCAACACCACAGACAATACTGCTACCCTTCAAAAAGACCTCGACTATGTATCAGAATGGTCAAACAAATGGCAACTTCAAATCTCAACAAATAAATGCTCTGTCTTACATATTGGCAAAAAATCAGAAAATAAAATACAGGCTAAATAGTCAAGACCTTGTCGATGATCTAAACTGTGTCAAGGACCTTGGAGTACTCATCTCTAATGATCTAAGTGCTAGAGCCCACTGTAACTACATAGCCAAAAAAGCATTAAGAGTTGTTAACCTAATCTTACGTAGCTTTTTCTCTGGTAATATTACACTACTAACTAGAGCATACAAAACATTTGCTAGACCAATTCTCGAATACAGCTCATCAGTCTGGAACCCATATTATGTATCTGATATTAACACCAGTTCAGAAAGTCCAGAAATATTTCACAAGAAGAGTTCTCCACTCCTCTACTCATTGCAGAATACCTTATGCCACCAGACTTGAAATTCTAGACCTAGAAAACCTGGAACTACGCCACCTTTGGTCTGATCTAAGTATAGTATATAAAATCATATGTTGCAATGTCCTACCTGTCAATGAATACTTCAGCTTCAACCATAACTGTTAGATTTGCATGAAGAGTCAAACGCAGAGTGCTTTAGTGAAGAGTTTATTAGTGACTACAGCTCATAACAGACCCGATTTGGCTGGGCTGCGGCTGCTACTTATAGCCAGCAGCCGCAGTTGCCAGCCAATCAGAGTGCAAGGTTTTTCCCGCACTTTTTAAACCAATCATATTTGACATTTTACAAGAACAGTTCAAACTAAACCAATGACATTCAAACCTGCATACATAACAATAACAATACAAGAGTACACAATAGATACAAACTCAAGGTAAACCGCACCAAACTTGATTGCAGGAAATACGACTTCAGCAAGAGAGTGGTCAATGTCTGGAATACTCTACCTGACTCTGTGGTTTCTTCCCCAAACCCCAAAAACTTTAACCTTAGACTCTACTATTGACCTCACCCCTTTCCTAAGAGGTCTGTAGGGGGCGTGCATAAGCGCACCAACGTGCCTACCATCCCTGTCCTATTGATTCTTTTTATTTTTATTTTTATTTTTCTTATATGTATCCATTCCATGTATTCATAACTATGTTTATACTTATACCTATTATCTTGTAAGCGATTGACAAATCAAATAAATGAATAAAATAAAATCTGCAAAGCACCTGAAGGCAGGACAAGCAATGGATGAAAATTAATCAAGGGGAGAACTAACCTAGAACTAAGGAGACATTTCCCGACAGTGAGAACAATTAAGCAGTGGAACGACTTGCCTCCAGAAGTTGTGGGTGCTCCAACACTGGAGGTTTTTAAGAAGTGATTACACAACTATTTGTCTGAAATTCCATAGTATAGGGCCATGATGGTGAACCTATGGCACGCGTGCCACAGGTGGCACGCAGAGCCATTCGTGCCGGCATGCGAGCTGCAGGCAAACTTACCTTACAGCTGCACGCTTGTGCACGCCTCACAGCTGATTTTCGGCCAGTTTGAGGCCTTTTGTGGCCTTCCAGAGGCTTGAGGACGGTTTCTGCAGGCTTTGCAGGCTGAAAACTCGCCCTGTTTCGTTACTTCCTGTTTTTCTGAAAATACCAGAAGTGATGAAACGGGGCTAGTTTTCGGCCTGCAAAGCCTTCAGAAGCCTTCCTCAAGCCTTCCTCAAGCCTCTGGGAGACCGAAAAAGGCCTCAAACCAGCCAAAAATCAGCTGTGAGGCACAGTGCAGGTAAGGGGGGGCAGGGGGATTGCGCATGCATGCGTAGGGAGTGTGTGTGTGTGGGTCACGCATTGCGTTCTGGGTGCTGGCACGCAAGCACGAGTCTGCCCAGTACGTGCACAATTTTTGGCACAGGAGCCCAAAAAAGTTACCCACCACTGGTATAGGGTTTCCTGCCTGAGCAGGAGGTTGGATTAGAAGACCTCCAAGATCCCTTCCAGCTCTATTATTCTGCAGGATACTATCTGGGTTGATAACTGGGACCAGAGGTTCTGTCTTCTGAGCTCCGTTATTCTTAATTGCCAAGAATTATAAAGTTGTACAAAACAGCAGGTTGCTTGCTACCAGTAAGAGGAGCAAACTAACAGTGATACACGTGCTGGTTTGACCAGTGGTGGGATTCAAAAATTTTAAATAGCGGTTCTGTGGGCATGGCTTGGTGGACTGGGTGTGGTTTGGTGGGCATGGCTTGGTGGGTGTGGCAGGGGAAGGATACTGCAAAATCCCATTCCCACCCCACCCCATTAACCTGCTTTCCAGCTCCGTTCTCCTGTGCAGGGCAACCAAAGAAGACCCAGCCATCAGTTGGGACTCGGGAGGCAGAGAATAGATGGGGGCGGGGCCAGTCAGAGGTGGGATTTGCCAGTTCTCCAAACTACTCAAAATTTCCGCTACCGGTTCTCCAGAACTGGTCAGAACCTGACCAGAACCTGCTGAATACCACCTCTGGGCTTGACTCTTGTTTTGCCTCTTGCCCTTCCCATGAATTAAATAATTTTTGGCTAAGGATTTCTTTGATTTTGGGGGCAGAAGTTTCCCAAGATATGTTACCTTTTGATTGTATAACACATTGTAGAACAAAATTTGGAGAAAACATAACTTCAACAGGTAACTAAATTTCAGTCCATGTTTGCCCCAAAACCACAGAATTTAAACCTTGGCAGCTGAATGTGAATTTAAGTAAAATATCTCCTGCACCCCCAATGAGAAGTGGTCACGATTCGAATGGAACTTATCCATTCCATTCCATTATTTTGAATTATCTTTGTCACAATTTGGGCACCAGTTTTGCAAGAGACCGTGTGGATTTGCCCATCCTCATAAATGGAAATGCAGAAACCACTTAATTAATGGTTTGATTTTTACAACTCTCTCTGAACAGGGTGCTGGCGTCATATTTTTCAAGTTTTCACAATTTATGACAGAGACCATTCTTGGATGTTTTGTAATACCCTTATCTTTCCATGGACATGCTATGTACTCTTATCTTATTACATGCAATTTTGCTCTTCTTTATGGTGTAATACATTTTCTTGCACCCAGTGAAGAGAGTTTAACAACTGGCTGCTCAGTTTAACAACTGGAGAGTTTAACAACTTTCCTGAGTGTGTTAATATTCATTGCATACTCAGGAAAGTTTAATCTCAATTAATTTGATTGTACTCCAGCGCCATGCAAAACCACTTGGCTATACTTCCCTGTTCCCTGTTCCCATGTGTGATTAGCAATGGACACATACCGTCCCACATAACTGTCAGGGAGTAAAAATCTCTTCCAAACATCCCTGCTAATTAGAGGTGATAGACTGTGCCTTTCTTTGCTGTGAACATTGATAAAATAAGACCCAGAAAGTAATCTAAGAAACATTTTTATTTAAGAAAATAATAAAACCTAACGAGCTACATACCAGCAGCTTAATCTCACACCAAAGCATATAGGAAAAGTACAAAGGAAGTTACAGGAAGTGAAGTAAAAACTTTTGCAGGCATACGCAGTAAATCAAAAGTCACAAGACAGTCTTATCTCATTACTATGGAGACAAGATAACAATTCTAGCTAGCAGACACCTGCCTGCAAATCTTAGCCTAGGAGAGCTGAACAGACAAATCTTAAAAAAAACGTAGTGACAATAACCATGTATGTATTTCTGTCGCGGCCCCTGACCTTTGGAATCAACTGCCTTTGGAGCTCCGCCTGGCCCCTTACCTCTGCACCTTTCGCCGTGAGTTAAAGACCTGGTTATTTGACCAACCCGGGCTGTGACCCTTTGGGGAGGGTTGGTTTTAATCATTTTATAACTGTTTGGACTTATAACTTAATTTAATTGTTTTTTAATGTATTTATTATTCTTGTTTTAGTTGTAAGCCACCCCGAGTCTTCGGAGATGGGGCGGCATATAAGTTCAAATAATAAATAAATAAATAAATAAATATGTATTTACATGCTCGTAAATTATTAGAACAGTGATCCACCTTTGGTCATGTTTTAACTAGGGATATGAAAAGAAGTCTATGAATGCTCTTTAAAGGATGACATAATAACATCTGCTAAGACAATGTTGTAGATACCAATAAAGAAGAATATTTATAGAATAGAGTTGGAAGGGACCTTGGAGGTCTTCTAGTCCAGCCCACTGCTCAAACAGGAGAGCCTATACCAGGGGTGGGCAAACTTTTTGACTCGAGGGCCACAATGGGTTCTTAAACTGGACCGGAGGGCCGGAACAAAAGCATGCATGGAGTGTTTGTGTGAACTAATATAAATTCAAAGTTAGATTACTTCACGTAGCCTTCTGGGAGAACAAGAGAACCCTCTGCTCTTTCAGCTCAGGGCGGATAGAACAGCTGAACAGGCCGGATCTGGCCCCAGGCGTAGTTTGCCCACGGCTGGCCTATACTATTTCATATAAGTGGCTGTCTAGGAAGTTTCTCCTTAATTCCAGGTTGCTTCTTCTTTGATTAGTTTCCAACCATTGTTTCTTGTCCCACCCTCTCTGGTGCTTTGGAGAATAATTTCACCCCCTCTTCTTTGTGGCAGCCCCTCAAATACGGGAATACTGCTATTGTGTCGCCCCTAATTCTTTAGCCTCGCCAAACCCAAATCCTGCAATCGTTCATCATGTTTTGGTATTCAGGCTTTTGATCATCTTAGTTGCTCTTCTCTGGACTTTTTCCAAAGTCTCAACATCTTTTTTGTAATATGGTACCCAAAAGTGGTACTAATACTTCACTACTGCTAATACTAATACTTCATTTGTAGCTCTGGGTTGAAATGAGGGGGCCCTTGGGGTTTTGTGAGCTTGATTGTTTTCTTGCAGATGTTGCATTACCCCTAGTTTGGGTAATGAAATGTCTGCAAGAAAACAACCAAGCTCAGAGAGCCCCAAGGACCCGTCCATGTTTTTAGGTAGCAGTCTGCAATGTACAGTGTCTGCTTTCCTATCTTCAAACTTTCATATAGAGCAGGGATCTCCAACCTTGGCAACTTTAAGCCTGGAGGACTTCAACTCCCAGAATTCTGGGAGTTGAAGTCCTGCAGGCTTGAAGTTGCCAAGGTTGGAGACCCCTGATATAGAGTACTGTAGTATAAATTAGGGCAGTGTTTCTCAACCTTAATAACTTTAACAGCTGTGGACTTCAGTTCCTCGAATTCTGGGTGGAGAATTCTGGGAGTTGAAGTCCACACCTCTTAACGTTGCTGAAGTTGAGAAACATTGAATTAACATTGAGAAATGTGACTACTTAGTAAAATGGGGCGTTAACAACTGTCCATTATGGGTAACTGCATTTGAAGTGTACATTTTATAAAGAGTTGTGCATTCGAAAGTATGTTTTGTATAATTTGCATAATTAAAAGCAACAAGCATGTTAAGAGACATGTTTTCTTAATAATAAAGGAAAAAGTACACTATTGCATTAAGAGTTACCTTGTTTCCCAAAGTCCCACACTAGTGTTTCCCAACATTGGCAAATTTAAGAGGTGAGGACTGCTACCCCCAGAATTCTCATCAATGGCTACACTGGCTGTGGAATTCTGGGATTTGAGGTTTACACATCTGGAAGTGGCCAAGGTGGGGAAACACTGTCCTACACCACCCATAAAATACAGATACCTGCATAAGGTGTGTGTGTTTTTCCTTGGGTAATAAAGAAATACATTGCATCTGGGTGTATTTCTGCTTTCCTCACCTGTTTTAACTATTTGATTATGTGGGTAATGCGGGGCAAGCTCCTTGTACTGTCATGTAGTCAAAGAGGAGAGAAAGAAACACATAGAACAGCAGAATAGAGCAGAGCAGAGCAGAGCAGAGCAGGAGCAGAGCAGAGCAGAGCAGAGCAGAACAGAATAGAATAAGAGCTGGAAGGGACCTTGGAGGTCTTCTAGTCTTCTAGTCTCCAACCCCCTGCTTAGGCAGGAAACCCTATACCATCTCAAATAAATGGTTGTCCAATCTCTTCTTAAAAACTTCCAGTGTTGGAGCATTCACAACTTCTGGAGGCAATTTGTTCCACTGATTAATTGTTCTAACTGTCAGGAAATTTCTCCTTAGTTCTAAGTTGCTTCTCTCCTTGATCAGTTTCCACTCATTGCTTTTTGTCCTTCCCTGAGGTGCTTGGAGAATAGGTTGACTCCCTCTTCTTTGTGGCAACCCCTGAGATATTGGAACACTGCTATCATGTCACCCCTAGTCCTTCTCTTCATCAGACTAGACATACCCAGTTCCACCAACTGTTCTTTATATGTTTTAGCCTCCACTCCCCTAATCATCTTTGTCATCAAGATAAATCCTTATAGACAACAGTGATATACTGGTAGTCCTTGACATTCAGCCATTCCTTTAGTAATCATTTGAAGTTACAACAGCACAGAAAATAATGACTTACAACCAGTCCTCATACTTATGACTGTCACAGCAGCCCCCTAGTTACATGATCACAATTTAGCTCTTGGCAATTGGCTGCCAATGGTTGCCATGTTCTAGGGTTATATGATCACCATTCATGACGTTCCCGGTTGGCTTCCAAAAAGCAAAATCAATGGGGGAGGTTGACTTTACTTAATGACCATATGCTTCACTTAACAACTGCAGTGATTCACTTAACAACTGTGGCAAAAAGAGTTTGTAGAATTGGGCACACTTAACAACCACTTTGCTTAGTAATGGAGATTCTGGTCCAATTGTGGTTGTACATTGAGGACTATCTGTATACACTTTGAAAAATAATAATAAAATAGTTGATCCAGAATGTTTTTACCTGTGCTGCTAAGTTTCTGCAAGGCAGGAATTTCCTTTGATTTAACTCCACTTTCCGTGTTCACACTTTACAATTCTGTAACTGCAAATGACTTTTTCTTACGATGGAGAATTTCCATAATTCTTAATCCAAGTATCATTTTTTCCCCCAACCCTTCTTGGCCCCATCACAGGTATGGTTCAAAAATCGCTGAGCAAAATTCCGCAAGGGCCAACCTAGCTTGGCAAAGAAACCAAGGTCAACTGCATTCCTAGAGACCATTGAAGGAAGCCGAAGACAAGATGCAGAAGAATGGTGCCGTGTGAAGATGTCTTGGATCCAACCAGCTTCGGTGACTAGCGTGCTGGAAAGAAAACAGTGTGTGGTGTCCATTACAAAAGAGAGCATGATTACATTTCCATGCTACTTCCCAGGGGACAGTTCAACATCTCCTGGCAGTTCTCACCCTCTTGATCCAACATCACTCCACCAAGAGCTCCAGAGCAGTCAGGATTTACGGTTGTGCTATGGATCAACCTGGCCCTTGCCAGCTTATTGGCTAACTGCATAGAGGCAAATACCTGTTTCCAAGGTGTCTGTAGAGGTGGTTTAATCCCTCCCCATTAGCTATGAGGCCCAGCATTTCAACACTCTTAGATTTGCCATTATGTAATAGATGAAGCTCATCACAACCACAGAGCAAATTGAGAAAGGCAGATTAAAAAGACTCAGAGAGAGTATTTTGGAAAGGCCACCTGGGCAAGGGAAAGCAACTCTGGTCTTCCCTAACTTGCAGTCATCCAGATGTGTGGGCCAGAAGTTGGGTTGGAATTGCTGTCCCATTACATCTGGATCCAGAAGCCCAAAGAATATGCACCAGCCAACTTGGGAGGGTCTCTTCCTGGGGGTAACAGTGTCCATTAACCCTCTGATCAGTCAATTAACTCATGATCCTATAAAACAGAAGTGTCCAACATTGGCACCTTTAAGATTTCAACTCCCAGAATCCCCCAGTCAGCATGGCTGGCTGGGGATTTCTCAGAGTTAAATCCGTGGGTCTTAAAGTTGACATGGTTGGACATCCCTGTTATAAAGATTTGTTTTGAGAGAAACCTAGTGGATTCACCAGATCCAGAAAGACAAATACCCTGAAAGACTTTAAGTGCTGGTTCAAATCACATGTCAAAGGCAAGAACGAAATGAGAGTATACAGTAAGATAACATATGTATTTACACTTGCTTATCTAAGTATCTATGAGTCATATTCAGGCTAAGTGAGGAAGGATTAATTTTATCTTAATGACTCCCTGATTCAGGGATATCTTTGTAATTGCCTAACTCTATTTTGAGCACCAACATTACAAGAATACTTAAAGCTGGGAAACAATATAATCGTAAATAAGTTAAATGGATGGCCAATTAAATTTTTTTAATAGTTATGATCTTGTCTTTATTATAAAGTATACTCCTTTATTTTAGAAAACTCCCTTTTATTAGAATATACAGTTTTGTGAAGTTTTTTGCTGTAAAGCAAAATCAGAAACTAAAACAATTGGGGTCACCTGAAGACCAGGAATTGCCTACCTTTCTCTTAAACAATTTCTCCAAAAAAATAGCCAGGGGAGATTGTCTAGAATGCCAGAACACAAAATGTTAATTACAGAAACTAATGTATCTATAGCATCCTATAATTAGAATTGTAGCCTCATTAACAGCTTGCTATACGACTCTCCTTAGTTCTTGTACTGTGGTTTTATGGCTGAAATACCCTCTTTAGTAGTTATATAGAAAGAGTTTCCCTGTTGTATTTCTGCTTGATCTGTACTCTTCCTCCTCCCAATATGCCTTTACTAGAATGGCTTCCTGAGTTCACTAGAAGATTTCTGCAATGTAAGAAATTAATTTACTTTGCCTTGCTCATTGCCAGATTTACCGTAGCAGAACAAAGGAAAATGCAAGTATATTTTCCTTTGGATTAGTGCTATTTAAAAGTGTACAAAACATTTTGAAAAACAACAACAACCCTACAGTACAATGGTGTCTTGAATAACTTTTTTGAGCAAAGAGTTGCTTAACTTGTCTGTGATTATTATTCATTTAAATGTAATGGATTGGCCACCAACTCCAATGGACTCCAATTACTGTAGTATACAAAATTAGAGAAAGCATAAAAACAATGAAGAATGTTAAATCAAACAGACAGCCCAGACTAAAATAATCTAATAGACAGCAAAATGAGCAAAACAAAACAAGGGGTATTGATCAAATAATAAACATGATCCCCATTTATATATATAAAAGCGAAATACCACTCACGCATCATCACAAAATTTCCAGAACCATAAAGCCTACAAACTTGAAATTTGGCATGTATGTTCCTCTTGGCTTCTAAGTGCTCACTAAGAAAGGATTTTTCGAAATGACCATCAGAGGATTAGTATTTCGTATATTATTATTAACACGCTCTGATGCTAAGGAGTTCTATTCCCCCTCCCCACCTGAAAAGAAATCTGTTCCAAATGCAAAACACAAGCAGAGGAGAGGAGTTTCAGTTTCAGTTTCACAGCACCAAGCAGCTTTAGTACAGAACAGTTGAGCTAAGCCACCCCGAGGCTCCTTGCTGTCTCCTTCTTGCTCACATAGCTAAATACTGTTTCAGTTTCCATGTTTCAGTTTCCAAACAGTCCTCAACTCTCTCAATGGATGCTGGTAGGCAGAGGCAGAATTTTACCCCTTATTTTCCTCCCCAAAAACTAAGCCCAATCACATAGTTTCGTAGCGAAGCACAGGTATAGAGCTTGTGTATATATATTACCAAGTAATATCAAACAGAATGATTCCTGCTTATATAAATATTTTTATACAGAAATATATGTCAACACTTCAGAACAAAGTTGGGAAATGGACACCATAAGGATTACTATAACTCACCTCGATTGTTAACAGGGCGAAAATTCTTCATACCTCAGATAGTCAAGATGGGGAATGCTGAGTTTCTTCCTTATCTTCTGCTTTCCTCATAAGATGGTTTTGTTTTTCATAACAGCTGTTGCATAACATCTTCAGGATGCTCTCCAGACTTCTCTGCCATATGGAATATGAATGTCAAAGATGATTAGGGGACTGGAGGCTAAGACATAAGGAAGAATGGTTGCAGGAATTGGGTATGACTAGTGTAGTGAAAAGAAGAACTAGGCGTGACATGACAGCAGTCTCCCAATAGTTAGGGGCTGCCACATAGAAGTGGGGGTCAAGCTATTCTCCAAAGCACCCGAGGGTAGGACAAGAAGCAATGGATAGAAACTAACCAAGAAAAGAACCAACCTAGAACTAAAGAGAAAATTCCTGACAGAACAATTAACCAGTGGAATGGCTTGTCTTCAGAAGTTATGGGTGCTCCATCACTGGAGGCTTTTAAGAAGAGACTGGACAGCCACTTGTCTGAAATGGTATCGGGCAGATGTCCCCAAACTTGGCAACTTTAAGACTTGTGGACTTCAATTTCCAGAATTCTCCAGCCAGCTATGCTGGCTGGAGAATTCTGGGAGTTGAAGTCCACAAGTCTTAAAGTTGCCAAGTTTGGGGACCCCTGGTATAGGGTCTCCTGCTTGTGCAGGGGGTTGGACTAGAAGACCTCCAAGGTGCTTTCTAGCTCTGTTATTGTGTTACTCTAAAATGTTGTGTCTCTTTTTAAGGTTACAAGTGTATTTACTCTACTCTCAATTTGAGCACCTGGAAGAAATGGATCAAAACAAGCCAAGAGCTGCAGATTAAAGTCCCACCTTCCTTTTTCAGGCAAAAGATATTTAATAGTATGTGTGTGTTTGTAAGGGGAAACTTCAGCATTATAGCCATGGTCGCCATTTTCTCAAATTTGATACCCACCTCACTGCAGTTATGCCTAATCCCAATCTATGGGTTTTGATTTATTTTTTTTTTCTTCCTATGTTTCATTCCTTAATTTCTATCTTTAAAGATTTCTTGGTGTTTTGTTTAAATAAAAATAATTTAAAAGATAAGACTTTCTAAAGTTCTTCTTAAGTGTTATGAGACACAGCTGAAGGATCTGGATATAATTAGTCTGAAGAAGAGACAATTAACCTACATAAAATAGAATATTTGTAGCTCAGGATCAAACGGTGTGGTTTTTGATGCTCTCGGAGCTTGGTTGTTTTCTTGCAGACATTTCATTACCATACTACCGTGTTTCCCCAAAAATAAGACCTACCCCAAAAATAAGACCTACCCCGAAAATAAGATCTAGTGTGTTTTTGGGAGCCAAAAAAAATATAAGACAGTGTCTTATGTTAGGAGAAACACGGTATGCGATTTGTTTGTGGTTTCGTACATGAATAAATGTACATTGTTCTACATGAATATGGTAAGTGTTTTTTTTCATTTAAAAAAAAAATATAAGACCTACCCCGAAAATAAGACCTAGTGTGTTTTGGGGAGCCAAAAAATATATAAGACAGTGTCTTATTTTCGGGGAAACACGGTAGCAGCGGTGGGATTCAAATGTTTTTACTACCATTTCTGTGGGCCTGGCTTGGTGGGTGTGGCAGGGGAAGGATACTGCAAAATCTCCAATCCCTCCCCACCCCTCTAACCTGCTTTCCAGCTCCGTTTTCCTGTGCAGGGCAATAAAAGAAGACCCAGCCAATCAGCTGGTACTCCAGAGGCGGAGAATAGATGGGGATGGGGCCAGTTAGAGATGGTATTTGCCGGTTCTCTAAACTACTCAAAATTTCCGCTACCGGTTCTCCAGAACTGGTTTAGAACCTGCTGAATGCCACCTCTGCATACTAGGTAACACCATCAGTGCATCGAATGAAAAAACCACTATGCTCAGACAGCACCAAGGATCCTCCTCCCCACAATTTAACCTACAATATACAGCGTCGTTGGGTAGTTGAAGGTCTTGATGGAACAAATTTGAACTAGTGGTGGTATTCTACCAGTTCAGCCCAGTTCTGCCACGACAGTAGCGGCGATGAGCAGTGGAGACCAAACCGGTTCTCTCTGACGCTCTGCTGTTGGGCCCACCCACCTGCCCGGGCTCCCATACTCACCTTTATGCCCTGCTTTTGAAGTGCAGCTGCTTTGAGTGGCACAGCAATTGTCGTGCGGCAGCTGCTGAAGTGACAGGGAGAGTGCAGGCTTGCAGGAGGTGAGTTGGAAAGCCTCTGCGCCTGTGCAAAGTGCACATTTGGTGCACGTACACAAAGTGTCTGAGCGCGTGCAAATCGTGCCCACCAAGCTATGCCCACCAAACCGGTGGTAAATATTTTTGAAACACACCACTGATTTGATCCACAACAAAGAAGCACAAAATTCAGGAAAATTTATTTCATCTTCATAGCAAACTATTTCAGAGGAATAGACTACCTTGGAAATGGACGAATTCTTTATACTGTAGGTATTTAACAGGAGATGAATAAAAATTATAAAGTCATTTCCAGTCAGCCTACAGATAGTCCTCAACTTACAATCATTCATTTAGTGACAGTCCGAAGTTACAATGGCACTGAAAAAAGTGACATATGACCATATTTCACGCCTACGACTGTTTATTTGTTTGTTTGTTTGTTTGTTTGTTTGTTTGTTTGGATTTATATGCCGCCCTATCTCCCGAAGAACTCAGGGCGGCTCACAACATTAAAAATATACAATACAAAATTTAAAATTATTAAAAAATTATTAAATCATGATCCCAAACAAATCTCTAAAACCCAGAATGACAATGTATATAAAAAACCAATAAAAAAACCCACCCCCCTCAGTCCAGGCCGGCCTGTTGGAAAAGCCACGTCTTCAGGTCGTGACGGAAGGAACGAAGGTCAGGGGCGAACCGCAGCTCCAAGGGCAACTGATTCCACAGGGTGGGCGCTCCCACAGAGAAGGCCCTCCCCCTGGGGGTCGCCAGCCGACACTGTCTGGCCGACGGCACCCCAAGGAGGCCCTGTCTGTGGGAGCACACAGGACGATGGGCAGTCATTGCTGGCAGGAGATGCTCCCACAGATACCCCGGCCCTAAGCCATGTAGGGCTTTATAGGTAATTACCAGCACCTTGAATCTCACCCAGAGGGCAACCGGCAACCCATGCAGTTCATGCAGGAGGGGTGTAATATGGGGGTATCAGGATACGCCCATCACAACCCGCGCGGCCGCATTCTGTACCAGTTGAAGCCTCCAAGTGGTCTGCAAGGGCAGCCCCATGTAGAGAGCATGTTGCAGCATCCCCATGGTCACGGGATCAAAATTTGGATGCTTGGCAACTGGTGTGTGTTTATGACAGCTGCAACCTCCTGGCAAGCAAAGTCAAAGGGGAAGCCAGATTCACTGAACAACAATGTTTTTAACTTAATAACTGCTGCAATTCACTTAACAATTGCTGCAAGAAAAGTTGTAAAATAGGGCAAATCTCACTTAACAATTATTTAGCAACACAAATTTTGGGCTCAGTTGTGGTCTTAAGTCGAGGATGGCCTGTAATATAAAGAATCAGCATAATGGTTTGTAAGCCAACATCCTTTGCGATTGCCAGTTTGCATCTGTGATGGATGATTTTTCAATATTGGTAAAAGGGTTGGACCGGACTGTTTCTGTCTTCCTTTTCAAGTTTAGGCTACCATGACTACACTGTGATGAGTCTTTAGTGTATTACCCATTTGATACAGATTAACAGAACTGGAAGGGACCTTGTAGGCCACCTAGTCCAACCCTCCGCCCAAGCAGGAGATCCTGCCTACACCATTTCTGACAGATGGCGATCCAGTCTCTTCTTGAAAGCTTCCACTGATGAAGCTCCCACAACTTCCGAAGGCAAGCTGTTCCATTGGTTGATTGTTCTCACTGTCAGAAAGTTTCTCCTTATTTCTAGGTTGAATATCTCCTTGATCAGTTTGCATCCACTATTCCTTGTCTGGCCTTCGGGTGCTTTAGAAAATAGTTTGATCTCTTCCTCTCTGCGGCATCCCTTCAATTATTGGAAGACTGCTATCCTGTCTCCCCTGGTCCTTCTCTTCACTAGACTAGTCATGCCCAGTTCTTGTAACCGTTCTTCATATGTTTTAGTCTCCAGTCCCCTCATCATCCTGGCTGCTCTTCTCTGCACTCTTTCTAGAGTCTCAACGTCTTTTTTATAGTGTGGTGACTAAAACTGGATGCAGGACTCTAGGTGTGGTCTTACGAAGGCTTTACTTGATCTTGATTGAATCCCTCTGTTAATGCAACTTATGAAAGATGATATTGGAAAGATGGTATTGGAAGCTTCATCAAATTGCGATGTCTGCAGTCTTGCGTACAGTCCAGAAATGAAAATAATGAGGAGGAAAAACCGTGAAGGGACATGCAAATCCCATTCTGGAATTAATGAGATGCCAGATGCTGGGAGTAATTCAGTAGAAAAGAATCCTGGAAGCATTTCCCGATATGAATCATCAGACCTTTGGATAACACTGCTGTGGGTGGATGATGCAAATGGATTATGCAAATTTTGAGTTTATGGGGGATGAGTTATTAAAGATCTATTAACCTGAGCAGGTCTAGGGGAAACATATCCTGATTATCCAGTTACAGCCTGGATTCCAAAACATAGGGCAGGTCCCTATATAATTGTCCACGGTAGCTTTGCCTTCAGCATTGAACTAACAAGAGATGCCATCAAAGAAGCAATATTCATGAGCTGCTAATATCCTCCTTGGAACTGTTTTTATGTGCCAGAGAAAGATCCCTCTATTTTGTTCCACACTGGGGGAAAAAAAAGAAAACTATTTTAAACAGAGAAGGAAAATCTCAGACCGCTTGTACAGCAAGATTTGTTGTACGGAGCTGTGAGATGCAGAAAGACTCCATGTTGCGAGAAGAAGATTTAAGAAATGGGAAACAGGCTAATCCAGGTAAACCCCCATTCCCCATCTTTCAGAATTGTTTGCTTCAGAGCTGTTGTATGTTTGGTGATGTTGTGACCAGGTACAGTTTGATTTTGTGCAGAAGATGCATGACTGTAGATGTTAGAACTTTCCTTGGTGGGTATCTCAAGGGGTTCTTGATCTGGAAAACCTCTTAAATCAGGGGTCCCCAAACTTGGCAACTTTAACACTTGTGGACTTCAACTTTCAGAATTCTCCAGCCAGCATAGCTAGAGTTAAAGTCTACAAGTCTTAAAGTTGCCAAGTTTAGAGACCTCTGTCTTAAATCTGCAAGGGCCTTGGTGGTGCAGGCTGTTAATAGCCTAGCACTTAGCTCCAGCTGCCTGCAATTAGTGCAGGCTCGAATCCCACCAGGCTCAAGGTTGACTCAGCCTTCCATCCTCTCGGGGTAGGTAAAGTGAGGACCCAAGATTGTTGGGGGCAATAAGCTGACTTTGTAAAAAATGCCGCTTAGTAATAAGCAGGCATATATAATGGAAGGAAGGCTATTGCTGAGCGCATTGGGTTGTATCCCAAAAACTGTAAGCCGCCCTGAGTCTCCGGAGAAAGGCGGCATATAAATATGAATTAAAAAAAAAATCTTTCCTTCTGAAAAATCATATATGGTTTAAGGGATCTTTAAACACTCTACTGCAGCACAAACATGCCTGAGAAAACCACATTTTTCTACTGCATCATCATCTTTTTTACTTTCATTTCACTCCAGCCTGTGAATCAGATACAGATAAAGCATCTTCCAGAGTCCTAATGGTGCTTATTCAAAAGGCAACTGGACTTGCTTGTTTTTTTTCCTTGAAGGTGTTTCGCTTCTCATCCAAGACGTTTCTTCCCTTCTGAGTGTTCAGATGGCATTTTCGTCATCTGATCTCTTCGAAGGGCAGCTAAAGTATATGTAATGAGAAGACAGAAGCAACAGAATAACAGCAGTGGTGGAATTCAAATTTTTTTACTACCGGTTCTGTGGGTGTGGCTTGGTGGGCATGGCAGGGGAAGGATAATGTAAAATCTCCAGTCAGAGGTGTTATTTGCTGGTTCTCCAAACTACTCAAAATTTCCGCTACCGGTTCTCCAGAACTGGTCAGAACCTGCTGAATACCACCTCTGAATAATAGAGTAGGAAGGGACCTTCCAGCCCCCAACCCAAGCAGGAGACCCTACACCATTTCTGACAAATGGCAGTCCAATCTCTTCTTGAAAGCCTCCAGTGATGAAGCTACCAAAACTTCTGAAGGCTCTTCACTGCACTTTTTCTAGAGTCTCAACATCTTTTTTATAGTGTGGTGACCAAAACTGGATGCAGTACTGTAGGTGTGGTCTTACTAAGGCTTTACAGAACAGTATTAATGCCTTCCCTTGATCTTGATTGAATCTCTCTGTTAATGCAGCTTAGTTAATGCAACAAAATGTATTCTATTATCATCCATCACCTAAGAAGAAATTGCAATGATAGAACTTGTGTGGACTTCAACTCTCAAAATTCCCCAGCCAGCATGCTGGTTGTCGGGCGAATCATGCAGTTGTTAAATGAATTATGTAGTCATTAAGGAACTCTGGCTTCCCCTTTTGACTCTGCTGGTTGGAAACCTGTTGCAAATGGTGACCACAGGATGCTTCAACTTTTGTAAATATACAGTATATCATAGAAGTAAGTACACCCCCTCACGTTTTGTAAATATTTAAGTATATCTTTTCATGTGACAACACTGAAGAAATGACACTTGGCTACAATGTAAAGTAGTGAGTATATAGCTTGTATAACAGTGTAAATGTGCTGTCCCCTCAAAATAACACAACACACAGCCATTAGTGTATAAACTGCTGGCAACAAAAGTGAGTACACCCCTAAGTGATAATGTCCAGATGGGGCCCAAGTAGCCATTTTCCCTCCCTGGTGTCATGTAACTCTTTAGTGTTACAAGGTCTCAGGTGTGAAGGGGTAGCGGGTGTGTTAAATTTGTGTTATCTCTCTCTCTCTCTCTCTCATACTGGTCATTGGAAATTCAACATGGCACCTCATGGCAATGAACTCTCTGAGGAGCTGAAAAAATGAATTGTTGCTCTACATAAAGATGGCCTAGGCCAGTGGTGGCTAACCTTTTTTGGCTCCCATGCCGATAATTGCACGCGCTCTCACTTGCGCAGGCCTGCGTGTCAGCACCCAGAAGGCAATGTATGCTGCCCCTCATGCCCCCTGCACATGTGTGCGAGACCCACCTCGTGCACCTGGCAACTTTGTGCATGTGCACATGATTCCCCCTCGTGCGCCGTGCATCTGTGCATGTGTGCGCAATCCCCTCGTGTGCAGCACATCCCTGCACATGCACGTGTGATCCCCTCACACGTAGCGCATCCCTGCGCATGCACGCATGACTCCAAACACCCCCTCCACCCCCTGCACATGTGCACCAGATACCTGACAATCAGCTGTCGGGTGGCGGCGTTTGCGTGCATGCACAGTGGGGCTCTTCCGGGTGACCTCTCGCATGCCAGGGGAAATGACTCTGCGTGCCACTTCTGGCACGCATGGCATAGGTTCGCCAACACGGGCCTAGGCTATCAGAAGATTGTCAAGATTCTGAAACTGAGCTGCAGCACGGTGGCCAAGACCATACAACGGTTTAACAGGACAGGTTCCACTCAAAGAGGCCTTGCCATGGTTGACCAAAGAAGTTGAGTGCCCATGCTCAGCATCATATCCAGAGGTTGGCTTTGGGAAATAGACGTATGAGTGCTGCCAGCATTGCTGCAGAGGTTGAAGGGATGGGGAGGTCAGCCTGTCAGTGCTCAGACCATACGCCTCACCCTGCATCAAATTGGTCTGCAGGGCTATCCTCCCAGAAGGAAGCCTCTTCTAAAGATGATGCACAAGAAAGCCCACAAACAGTTTGCTGCAGACAAGCAGACTTAAGGACATGGATTTCTGGAACCATGTCCTGTGGTCCGATGAGACCAAGATAAACTTATTTGGTTCAGATGGTGTCAAGTATGTGTGGTGGCAACCAGGTGAGGAGTACAAAGACAAGTGTGTCTTGCCTACAGTCAAGCATGGCGGTGGGAATGTCATGGTCTGGGGCTGCATGAGTGCTGCCGGCACTGGAGAGCTACATTTCATTGAGGGAACCATGAATGCCAACATGTACTGTGACATACTGAAGCACAGCATGATCCCCTCCCTTCGGAGACTGGGTCGCAGAGCAGTATTCCAACATGATAACAACCCTAAACACACCTCCAAAACGACCACTGCCTTGTTAAAGAAGCTGAGAGTAAAGGTGATGGACTGGCCAAGCATGTCTCCAGACCTAAACCCTATTGAGCATCTGTGGGGCCTCCTGAAATGGAAGGTGGAGGTGCACAAGGTCTCTAACATCCACCAGTTCTGTGGCATCATCATGGAGGAGTGGAAGAGGACTTTAGTGGCAACCTGTGAAGCTCTGGTGAACTCTGTGCCCAAGAGGGTTAAAGCAGTGCTGGAAAATAATGGTGGCCACACAAAATATTGACACTTTGGGTCCCTTTTGGACATTATCACTTAAGGGTGTACTCACTTTTGTTGCCAGCAGTTTAGACACTAATGGCTGTGTGTTGCGTTATTTTGAGGGGACAGCACATTTACACTGTTATACAAGCTGTATACTCACTACTTTACATTGTAGCCAAGTGTCATTTCTTCAGTTTTGTCACATGAAAAGATATACTTAAATATTTACAAAATGTGAGGGGGTGTACTCACTTCTGTGATATACTGTATGCTGGTTGTCAAGCACCTGAATTTTGACCACATCCTGGCTTATGTAATTTCTTTGTTATGGCTTACGGTAACAAGACCAAACTTGATTGCGGGAAATATGACTTCAGCAACAGAGTGGTCAATGTCTGGAATACTCTACCTGACTCTGTGGGTTCTTCCCCAAACCCCAAAAACTTTAACCTTATAGACTGTCTACTATTGACTTCACCCCTTTCCTAAGAGGTCTGTAGGGGGCGTGCATAAGCGCACCAACGTGCCTACCGTCCCTGTCCTATTGTTTCTTTTTATTTTTCTTATATGTATCCATTTCATGCATTCATAACTATGTTTATACTTATACATATTATCTTGTAAGCCATTGACAAATCAAATAAATAAATAAATAAAATAAAATAAATGTCCAGGAGGAGGGTCAAACAAAATCAAGGTGGTGGCTACATCTGCATGGTTTAATTTTTGCTTTGTATGTGCATGCTGCAAATGTTGTTGCATGTACAAAACGGATACGCTTTGGAGTATGCATGCAGCTGCCAACTGAGAATATTCCTGCTATGTAATTCATTATTAAGATTTAATCAATGAGCCACTGCTAAAATATTAGTCCATATCTTAATGATATAAGGGAACCAGCTTCCATGGTCTGTTCAGCAAATGATGGTTAGTAGAAACTCTCATGTAAACTGATGTGTAAATCCAGCTATTACGACTTAACCATGACTAAAAACCATTGAGCAATTGAAAACTCTGGCATGTGGGAGTGTGGAGGAGGGAGCCTTTGCTTGGGTATGTTGGAAGAAATATCCTTCTGGGTTCAGTTCCAAGTGGGGAAAAAGACGCTGGAAACATGGAGGCTGTTTGGAAGGTTTAATATCAGGACCACAGGCCTGATATTATGGCCTGGAGCTCCAGAGTGAAAAGGAAGGATACATGCTTCAAGGTGAGAAGAGATCAAGAAAAAAGGACTGAGGTGCTGAGAGTGCCTGGGTTTTATACCCTCTGTTGGGATTTGAATTGGAGCTTGTATTCTAATAAACCATTGAGCAATTGAAAACTCTGGCATGTGAGGTGTGGAGGAGGGAGCCTTTGCTTGGGTATGTTGGAAGAAATATCCTTCTGGGTTCAGTTCCAAGTGGGGAAAAAGACGTTGGAAACATGGAGGCTGTTTGGAAGGTTTAATATCAGGACCACATGGCCTGGAGCTCCAGAGAAGGATGATCACATGCTTCAAGGTGAGAAGAGATCAAGAAAAAGGGACTGAGGTGCTGAGAGTGCCTGGGTTTTATGCCCTCTGTTGGGATTTGAATTGGAGCTTGTATTCTAATTGGTTGTCAGACTCCCATGAGGGGCAACTCTGTAGGCTGTCCTGAGTTCCAGGCTTGGTTGAGCCTTGCTGGATGATTTATGCCCTTAAAAGGGCTTTTGGCAATTGCTGTAGCTTTATCTGGAGATCCTTGTTATGTAAAGTATTCTGGCCCAGGCCTTAATGGCCCACCCATTAACAAAGATGGAGGTGAGATTAACAAAGGTGGGGGTGAGTTTCTGCTTCTGAGTTTCTACTCTTTTTAGAGGAAATATTCTGCCTTTTTAATATTTCCTAGGATATTTCATTTTTCTGGGAGAGGTGTGGGTGCTAACTTCCTGTAGGTATATTGTATAAAACCACCTACTGTATAATGTTTGCAAACTGTTTTATCTCGTAGCCTGAACAATTCACTTCTCTGCTGCTTCCTAGCCTAATATGATTTAGACCAATAAGCTGGGTTAAAAATGCCTCAATCTGGCAGGTTGCGTAGTTGTCTCTGATACCGTGTTTCCCTGAAAATAAGAGAAGGAGGCACAATCTCTTCACCCAACCAATCAGTAGATGAGATAGGCCAGTGTTTCTCCATCTTGGAAACTTTAAGCTGTCTGGACTTCAACTCCCAGAATTCCCCAGCCACCATTTTCTTTTTTACTTCTTTTTCACACATATGTTAGTGGCGAGCTTCAATTAGCTAGTCTTTATGATCTTGTTGGAAGTATTTAATTAGAGTAGAAAAGAAACTTCATTAATTTAGTCATTTGACCATGTCAAAAATATAAAACTAAAACAAATATAGAAATACACACAAAGAAAACAAGAAGGCATAGCCATAATAATATGTCATCACTTCCATAGATAATCACAATCAGATCTAAATATTCCTGCTTCTTCAAAACTGCTTTGAAAAATAAAGAGTGTGTCTTGCTATAGGGTTATGCAGGTTCATTTTCTGCAAAATGTAAGACGGTTTCTCCGGGTGACCCAGTATACTTTAGTTTTTAAATCATAATCTAAATAAGCAGCCCGTTCTGCTGTTGGAAGAAATATCCTTCTGGGTTCAATTCTAAGTTTGGAAAAAGACACTGAAAATATGGAGGCTGTTTGGAAAGATGGTTTAATGGTAGATGGGATGGGTTCAGTGGTGGGATTCAGAAACTTTTTGCTACTGGTTCTGTGGGTGTGGCTTGGTGGGCGAAGCATGGCAGGTGTGGCTTGGTGGGCGTGGCAGGGGAAGGATACTGCAAAATCTCATTCCCACCACCCACTAACCTGCTTTCCAGCTCGTTCTCCTGTGCAGGGCTGCAAAAAGAAGACCCAGCCAATCAGCTGGGACTTCAGAGGCAGAGAAGATGGGGTGGGGCCAGTCAGAGGTGGTATTTGCCAGTTCTCCGAACTATGAACCTGCTCATCCTGCGTCGCCTGCTCGAGTAGAGGGTTGGGCTAGAAGATCTCTGAGGTCCCTTACAAGTCTATTCAATGTTTTATCGTCATAATAATGATAGTCATGTGACTGATCTGCTTTTACAACCCTTTTTTGCAGTGATTGTTAAGTGAAACCATGTCATTAAATGAAGTAAAGGTTTGCTATAGGTGAGGTTTTGCTGAAAGCCAGAAGTAAATGCCAGTTTTCGGCAAAATCGTCATAAAACACAGTCACATAATTGCAAGATGCTGCAAATGGTTGTAAATGGGATCTGGTTGCGAGTCCTCAAAGTTGTGGTGGTCACACACTGCGGGTGGGGTGAGTCTGACTGTTGGAACTTTCAATCTGGGTCACAAGCAGTGGTGGGATTTAAAATTTTTTACTATCAGTTCTGGTGGGTGTGGCATGGCTTGGTGGGCATGGCTTGGTGGGCACGACAGGGGAAGGATACTGCAAAATCCCCATTCCCTCCCCACCCCACTAACCTGCTTTCCAGCTCTGTTCTCCTGTGCAAGGCAACAAAAGAAGACCCAGCCGATCAGCTAGGACTCGGGAGGCAGAGAAAAGTTGGGGGTGGGGCCAGTCAGAGGTGGTATTTGCCGGTTCTCCGAACTATTCAAAATTTCCACTACCGGTTCTCCAGAACTGGTCAGAACCTGCTGAATACCACCTCTGGATGGGTTCCTGAGCAGAAAAAGGGAAGAGATGCTGAGAGTGCCTGGGTATTATGCCCTCTGTTGGGCTTTGAATTTGAGCTTGTGTTCTGATTGGTTGTCAGACTCCCATGGGGCCATGCAGGGGAAACTTGGTAGGTTGTCTTTTGAGTCCGAGGCTTGGTTGATTCTTGCTGGGTGATTATGTAATGAAAGGGCTTTGGGCAATTCCTATTATGGCTCTGCTTGAAGGAGGTAGATCTTTGTTATGTAGAATAGACTGGCCCAGGCCTTAATGGCCCATTAACAAAGGTGGGGGGGCTGAGATTCTGCCTCTGAGTTTCTACATCTCTTTTAGGGGAAATATCCTGCCCTTTTAGTATATCCTAAAATATTTCATTTTCCTAGGAGAGGAATGGGTTATAACTTCCAACACTGAAGAGTACAGTTTGCAGACCAATGTCTTGAACGACTGGTGCTCCACAAATGCACAGTCTTCCTTCAAATGGAATTCCATGAAACTTCCCATGCCTTGCCATGGAGTGTTTGTTCAAAACGAGTGCTAGAAGAAAGATCTGAGATATTGAGGTTTCTTCTTCTTCTTCTTTACTTCCCCTTTTACTGCTTCCGGTATTGAGGGATGTAGAAAGTTTTGGTTCTTGCTCTTCCTTGCTCTTGATGCTGTTGTAAGTGTGTCTTTGATGTTGTCTCTCCATCTTCTTCTGGGTCTGCCTTGTGTTGTTTGACCTTCTCATCTTTTGGTATAATATGCCTTGTGTGATATTGGAATCCCAGGACATCCTTTCCAGGTGAGCAAACCATTTTACTTGCTATTGAGGCATGCAAGTTTTAAATATTTCTTAATTGGGGGTTCAAATTGTGTAATAGAAGGATAACAGAATAACTGAGTTGGAAGGGACCCTAAGAGCTATTAGTTCAAAAAACGTGCCCCCCCCACTCCCTTAAGCAGGAGACCTGTTACCATTTCAGACAAATGACTGTCCTGTCTCTTTCTAAAAACCTTCAGTGATGGGGCACCCATAACTTCCGAAGGCAAGCAGTTCCACTTTATTGTTCTCACTGACAGGAAATTTCTCTGCTCAAGGTACTTGTGATCACTTTTCAAGTCCTTCATGGTTTGCAGCTGAGTTCTTGCTGCACTGCTTCAGGCAGATAGAATAATTTAACCCTCTATTTGCAATCTAACAGAGGAATTAATTGCTTTATTACAAGGCCAGAGTGCTTATAATAACAGATTCTGGGGTTGCACATACTGGCTCAAACTAGAAGAACCAGCTTTGACCCAGAAGTCCATGATTTAAACACAGCACCCCTGCCTGAAGATGCTGATACTATCTGGAATCTTACACCTTAGGGCAGAATCTTATCTCTGAGCTAAAGGTATTCTTTTCAAGGTAAAATCATGCTCCATTTTTCATCACTTATATATTTATGTACACTGAGAGCTTATGCACTGAAGATAAATTCCTTGTGTGTCCAATCACATTTGGCCAATAAAGAATTCTAAATATTCTAAATTCTAAATAAATAACATATTGGATATTTGGGGTACCAGGTGACTTGCACCAAGTGAGAACATCAGGTAGAGTCTGGCACCGCCCTGGATCATAGACCCCATGTTCATACATTTTTCTGCTAGGAGATTTTTCAAGTTGTTTGAAGAAACTGACTTCCTATTATAGGTAGTCCTCAACCTATGACCACAATTTAGCCCACAATTTAGCCCAAACTTTCTGTTGCCAAGCGAGATAATTGTTAAGTGAGTTTTGCCCCATTTTATGACCTTTCTTGACACCGTTGTTATGTGAATCACTGCAGTTGTTAAGTTAGTTACCCGGTTCTTAAGGGAATCTGGCTTCCCCACTGGCCTTGTTGGTCAGAAGGTCACAAAAAGATGACCACATGATTTTGGTGCACTGCAACCATTATAAATAAATACCTGCCATTGCCAAGCCTCTGAATTTTAATCCTATGATGTTAGGGATGCTGCAATGGTCATAAGCGTGAAATATGGTCATACACAGTGGTGGTATGCTACCGGTTCGGACCAGTTCGCCTAAAAAAAGCCGACTGTCAGGGCTCCGGCATCCACCCCCATTTAAATCATGAGTCTCTAGCCACATGTCTCACTGTTTAAAGAAGATTTATTAGGAGTGAACATGACAGTGCTACCAGGGTGTAGCCGACTCTGAGACACATCATTCATTTCCCCTTTGACCCTGGTCTTCCCACCACCCCTGGATGTATATTCTCCAATGGGACACATCCATAGCCAAGAGTCATCAATCATGCTCTCCAGTAATAATCTTGCGTGCCAGAAGCTTTGGTGGCCCAGAGATTATCTATGAAAGCATTTAAGGAATGCACTGCTTCCCCCACTCCCTTTCTCTGGCAGCTCTAAAAGACCAGAGAAATATTTTTGAGTAGACACCGACGATCAGCTGAGAGGAGGAAATAAATCCTCTGACAATCAGCTTCTGGTTACGCTTTTCTCTTCTTTATCCGCTCCACTGATTGGCACTGCAGGTCTCAACTGGTATGGGAAAAGCTGCACGTGTGTGTGTTAGGCAAAGCACACCCACCCAGCCAGCAAGCCACACCTACCGAACCAGTGGTAAAACAATTTGAATCCCACCACTGGTCATACGTCACTTTTTGCAGAGCCATTGTAACTTCAAATGGTCACTAAACAAAGGGTTGTAAGTCAAGGACTAGCTGCTATTCATTCCATGACTCCATGTCATGTTCCCTGAAAGGATGGAGAACAGATTCTGCCGTTCTTCAGTTCACGGAATAACCTCTTGGCTATTTGAAGGACTCTTATCAACTATCCTTCGGCTTCTCTTAGCCCTCTGAGATGGCTTCCCGAAGCCAAGGAATGGGTTGTGATCTCCCACAGTGACAACTGGTGCGGGGAGAAGAGATCTGGCTCACACGTCACACTAAGTCCTTCAGTCTGCTGTCGCACTTCCCTGAGTTCTTTGGCATGCAGGTTGCTTTGCCAGAGGTCAGAATAAGGGAAAATTAATGCATGGTATGTGTTGGTCCTCCTTTTCTGTCCTGTAGAATAACCTCCAAGCAGGGATACAATACCTTTAAAGCAGGGATGGGGAACTATGGCCCCTTTATGACCTGTGGACTTCAACTCCCAGAATTCCTGAACTAGCCAGCTCAGGAATTCTGGGAGTTGAAGTCTACAGGTCACAACGGGGCCATACCTAGTTCCCATCCCTGTTTTAAAGCAAAGATAGCAGCCAATACTTTATAAATAGTGAAACACAGCCAAAATAAAAATAACAGTGCAAATAAAAAATCTGTTTCAGATGTTAAAACTCTAAAATAAGCTGCAAACACTCCTGGAAAACAATACTGATAATCCTTGACTTCATTCAGTTAGCGACCGTTTGAAGTTACAATGGCACCGAAAAAAGTGACTTGGGATTGGTTCTTGCACTTACAAGTATTGCAGCACCCCCATCATCTTGACACTTCTTGGGGAATGTGCTCCAGCATCTCCATGTTCTTTTGAAGTGCAACTCGCAGAACTAAATGCTGGACTTTGGCTTTTCTAATCAGCACAGCATACAAAGAAACAATTCCCTCCAATGATCTGAACATGATGTTTCTGTTAATGGAGCCAAGTACTGTATTACGTTTTCTTAAAAAAAACCAATAACTGGTGGCTTATTAGTACTCCTGGATATTTCTCACAAGCTTTGCTAGGCCTCCCTAATTCTGTACTTATGCATTTTTTTATTACATTTATATGCCTCCCTTCTCCGAAGACTCAGGGCGGCTTACAATTTTTGGGATACAACCCAATGCGCTCAGCAATAGCCTTCATTCCATTGTATATGCCTACTTATTACTAAGCGGCATTTTTACAAAGTCAGCTTATTGCCCCCAACAATCTTGGGTCCTCAGTTTACCTACCCCGAGAGGATGGAAGGCTGAGTCAACCTTGAGCCTGGTGGGATTCGAGCCTGCACTAATTGCAGGCAGCTGGAACTTAAGTGCAGGCATTTAACAGCCTGCACCACTGAGGCTCTTTTCATTTGATTTTTCTTAGATGCCCAAATATTTACTCAGAATAACAGAGTTGGAAAGGATCTTGAGGGTCTTTTGGTTCAAGCAGGAGACTCTATACCATTTCAGACAAATGGTTGTCTAATCTCTTCTTTAAAACTCCAGTGTTGGAGCATTCACAACTTCTGGAGGCAAGCTGTTCCACTGATTAATTGTTTTCACTGTTAGGAAACTTCTTCTTAGTTCTAGGTTGCTTCTCTCCTTGATTAGTTTCCATTCATTGCTTCTTTTTCTGCCTTCTGGTGCTTTGAAGAATAGGTTGACCCTCTCTTCTTTGTGGCAGACTCTTAGACATTGGAATACTACTGACATGTCACCCCTAGTACTTCTTTTCACTAGTCTAGACATACCCAATTCCTGCAACTGTTTTTCATGTGTTAGAAATTCTGTTTATATATAACACCACAGAGGTACAATCACCATGTACTTTACTGCTCAACTGTTTAACTATAACAGGAAACAGGAAACTCTACTTAGAACAAATACACATAGAGTATACAGCATAGATTCAAACTTGTAAACACTGCCATCTACTGGTTAAATACTACTGTAGTTGTGGCATAGAAATACATTCCAAGGATGAATTCCAACAATATGTTTTAGCCTTCAGTCCCTTAATCATCTTTATTGCTCTTTTCTGCACTCTTTCTAGAGCCTTTACATCTTTTTTATATCATGGCATGCAATGTTCCAAGTGTGCTCTTACCAAGGCATTATAAAGTGGTATTAATACTTCATGTGACACTTGTTACAGCTGAATGTATTTGTATGGATTTTATGAGAAATGTAAAGAAAATTTCTATACATCTTTGCCAGCACCAACCAAATATGCTGCATAAACACACCAATGCCTTCTACATTGGTGTTTCACAATCTTGGAAGCTTTCAGAGGTGCAGACTGCAATTCCCAGAGTGCTCCAGCCAATCTGGGAAAATTCCCCTGCTGGTTGGATAATCCTGGGAGTTGCAGTTCATAAAAAAGCTGTCAAGGTTGAGAAACACTGTTGTACATATTCCAATAAATATGTAGGGTGAGAAAGGGAGTGTGTGTGAGAGAGATCAATTTGCTGCTTAAAGAATAATAAATATATATTAAAAATCTGCAAAAGTCAACTAGCAAAGTCTAAAATTTTCAAGGACATTTCTGAAGAGCAAATAGGAATTAGATTCACAACATCAGGGGGTGGGCAACTATGGCCCTTTTACAACCTGTGTATTTCAACTCCCATAGTTATCCAATGCTGGCTCAGGAATTCTGGGAGTTGAAGTCCATAAGTCATAAAGGGGCCATCTTTGCCCACCTCTGCTGCACAATGTAAAATGGAAACAGTTTCAGGGATGCAGCCTTAGGAAAAAGCAATATCATCTTCTACATTTACAAATGGGAAAAATCGTACAAACATCCTGATGGAATAGGGTTTTTGCTGGAAAGGAATACAATATTGCAGATTCTGCTCCTAATCCTGTGTCCTGACCTTTGGAATTTTTTAATGTTTCTCTCTCACCTTTTAATTATTATGTGGGAAAATAATATTATCTATTAGGTCTAACCTTAGCTGCCCTTGTCATAAAAATTATCCATTTTCGATATTCAGATTCAAGCTCTATTTGGTGTGATTCTCCAAATTGAAGAGACCATGAGCTTAAAACTTAAAACTGCAGTAAAGAAGGTCAATTGACTTTCCAGGTCTTTCAGCATTAAGGCGTAATTTATTTTGAACACTAGTTTTGTATTTGGATGAAAGAGGCACAGGTATTCAAGAGCCATCATAGCTTAGCCCCAGAAAATGCTGTTTTGCTGTTTATGTCCTTCTGAGTATGTTGACACAATTCCAGTTTCATCATGAAGTTAATTTCATTTTTGCTAATGCCACTCTATAAAGCCTTAGTAAGACCACACTTGGAATAGTGCATCTAGTTTTGGTCACCACACTATAAAAAAGATGTTGAGATTCTAGAAAGAGTGCAGAGAAGAGCAACCAAGATGATTAGGGAACTGGAGGCTAAAACATATGAAGAACGGTTGCAAGAACTGGGCCTGGCTAGTCTAGTGAAGAGAAGGACCAGGGGAGACATGATAGCAGTCTTCCAATATTTGAGGGGCTGCTACAGACAGGAAGGGGTCAAGCTATTTTCTAAGGCACCCGAAGGCCAGACAAGGAATAATGGATGGAAACTGAACAAGGACAGATTCAACCTGGAAATAAGGAGAAATTTTCTGACAGTGAGAACAATCAACCAATGGAACAGAAGTTGCCTTTGCAAGTTGTGGGTGCTTCATCACTGGAAGCTTTCAAGAAGAGACTGGACTCTGTCAGAAATGGTGTAGGGTCTGCTTGGGCTGTTGGGGGGGGGTTGGACTAGATGACCTACCAAGGTCCCTTCCAACTGTATCTGTACTTCTACCTATTTCTGCAACTGGATTACCAATCACCATGAACAGATAGGCTTAGCAAGAGTAGAAAAAGAGAAGACTGTAACATTTGTCTAATATTTTGTTAATGAGCTAATACCTTGCATTAATAAAGCTTCCATGAAAGAAGTTGGTCGACCATGTCTTTTGTCAAATGTCAGGGCATGGATCAGGTGCCCAGGCAATTGGTTCTTTTGAATCCAGAGACTATAAACAAACCATTCAATAAAGGGATTTTAAGTTTTTTTTAATTAGTTCAAACAAACAGATTTAAAAGCGTAACATAAAAAAGCATACATACTAAGCAAGATGATACCCAAATCTCTTACAAGCTGCCAGGAGCTCTTTAATAACAACAGGAGAGCTATCCCAAGAGCGGCCAATTTCAGAGAACATGATGATGATGATGATGATGATGATGATGATGATGATGATGATGGAATCAATTCAGCTGAGTCCCACTCTTGGCAATTCTATGTGCCAGGTCTCTCCATGCCTTCCAATCTCTTTTGGAAGCACTATTTCTTTGAGTTTCTCTATGCTCTGGCTGGTGTCTGCTTTCATAGTGTCCAGCCGCCATGTTCTTTGATGGCCTGATTTCCTTTTACCACTAACTCTTCCAAACATAATTGCTTTCAGAATCCTAAGTCTGGAAGGGACATCAGAGGTCTTGTTGTCCAACCTCTTGCTCAAGACAGGAGATCTTATACCAGTGATGGCTAACCTTTTCGGCACTGAGTGCCCAAAGCATGCCCGTGCATGCACACCCCCAAAGTGCAATGCGCGCACGTCCCCTATGCATGTATCCCATCCCCATGCATGCATGTGCATCTCCATGCATGCACCCCACCCCCCATGCATGTGCCACACCCCGTGCATGCACCCTGCCTCCTCGCGCATATGCAGCAGAGACTCAAAGACCAGCTGGCCGGTGGGAGGCATGTGCTCATGCACAGCAGAGCTGAGCTGCATGACAGCTCGTGTGTCCACAGAGAGGGCTCTGCGTGCCACCTCTGGCATGCATGCCATAGGTTCGCCATCACGGCCTTATGCCATCGAGGTCAATAGTGTCCGATCTGTTTTGAAAACCTCTAGTGATGGAGCACCATAACTCCAGGAAGCAAGATATTACATTGATTAATGTGATCATGTCAAGATTACTCTTGTATTTTAATATTACAGATATATTGCCAGGAATAATATACCATTTTTAAAAAGGCCTGTATTTTTCAGAATGTTTTAGGGAAAGTGGAGTTGACACCTTTTTTTCATCTGTTGCTGTTTTGTTGGGTTTGGTTGTTGCTATTGGTGGTAAACACACACAGGTAGATCTCGACTTACAATGGTTCATTTAGCAATCATTTGAAGTTACGATGCCACTGGAAAAAAGTGATATACAACCAATCCCCACCCTTACGATTGCCACAGTATCCTCACAGTTGTGAGATCAAAATTTGAGCATTTGGCAGCCAACAAGTTTGAATTCACAATGGTTGCACCATCTGTCATCTTCCCAACTGGCTTCTGATAAGCAAAGCCAATGGGCAAAGCCGGATTCACTAAATGACCATATGATTCACTTAATAACTACAGTAATTCACTTAACAACCATGGCAAAAAAGATTGCAAAATTGGGCACAACCACAACAATCACCTTCCTTAGCAATTTAAATTCTGGTCCCAATTTTGGTCGTAAATAAAAAATGATCTGTAACCTTTCCATGTCTCCAAAGAAGAGGAATCAATTGCTAACACAAACAGGTTTAGCCACCTTTAGATTGAATGATTGACATCTTACATAAGTTAGATTTAGATTGCCTCCTAATTAGAAAGCATGCTATGTACATAAAGAAATACCAGGAATGGTGTTATTCCCAGTGGTGGGATTCAGCCAATTCGCACCACTTCGGAGAACCGGTTGTTAACTTTCTGAGCAGTTTGGCAAACTGGTTGTTGGAAGAACTCATTAGGGAAGAGAACCAGTTGTTAAATTATTTGAACCCCACCACTGGTTATTCTCCAACACTGTCAAACTATTTACTAAGTCTGCATTACGATTACTATTAATCCTCCCATCCTTCCTTTCACCCATCTCCTCCCAATTTTTATTGACTGTTTCCTAGTATGATTTGATTGCTTGTTGTACCCTATGACTATCATTAAGTGTTATACTTTATGATTCTTGACTCTTGACAAATGTATCTTTTCTTTTATGTACACTGAAAGCATTTGCACCAAGACAAATTCCTTGTGTGTCCAATCACACTTGGCCAATAAAGAATTCTATTCTATTCTATTCTATTCTATTCTATTCTATTCTATTCTATTCTATTCTATTCTATTCTATTCTTTCTGTTATTATTTCAAGTCGCTCTGTGAATTGGCTGGCAGGAGATAAAGGCGTGAGATTCAGAGGATTCTGGAGTTCCAGAAAACTTAACATCGCCAAGATTGAGAAACTGCTGTAGCCATGAGGGCTGCATGTAAAACCACACCCACAAATAAAAGGAATACTAAAATCATCCATAAACTGAGCAGATTCTTCTTTTTTAAAAGTCTGTATTGGAAGGCAAATCTCTCGGGGATGAATTGAACCTCAACTTCTAGATTTGCAAGTTTCCATCACCTCCACACCATGAAAAAAATAGAAACAAGATGAAATAGCAGGCCACCCACGTATTTATGATTTTCCTGTTATAAATCACTGCATTCCTTCCCTCCACAATTCCATGGAGAGATTATACAGATTATACAGATTAATAGAGTTGGAAGGGACCTTGTAGGTCATATAGCCCAAGCAGGAGACTCTATACAATTTCTAACAGATGGCAATCCAGTCTCTTCTTGAAAGCTTCCAGTGATGAAGTTCCCACAGCTTCCAAGGGCAAGCTAGCTGTTCCATGGGTTTATTGCTCTCATTGTCAGAAAATTTCTGCTTATTTCCAGTTTGAATCTCTCCTTGTTCAGTTTCCATCCATTATTCCTTGCTGGCCTTCAGGTGCCTTGGAAAATAGCTTGACCCCCAGTGGCATGGCAGAACTAAATTCTAAATTCATTTTTGCAAATAGATCAAAATGCATTCAAGAATTTACAAAGGCTGATAGACATTTTGGTGTGTGTTTCTTCATATACATGCAGCTTTGTGTGTCAGTCTGCCTAATGCGCAAAATTTGATTTTTGCAAACAGGATCCCTAAGATAATTTTTTTTTAAATTCATATTTATATGCCGCCCTTCTCCGGAGACTCAGGGCAGCTTACAATTTTTGGAGTGTAACCCAATGCGCTCAGCAATAGCCTTCATTCCATTGTATATGCCTACTTATTACTAAGCGGCATTTTTACAAAGTCAGATTATTGCCCCCAACAATCTTGGGTCCTCAATTTACCTACCCCAGGGGATGGAAGGCTGAGTCAACCTTGAGCCTGGTGGGATTTGAGCCTACACTAATTGCAGGCAGCTGGAATTAAGTGCTAGGCATTTAACAGCCTTTGCACCACCAAGGCTCTCAAAATTTGCTTTTGCACATTCTTTTCATCAATGTGTTTCATTTGATGCATGCATTGGTGAGGTGTTTTTCTCCAATAAACTTTTAAAAAAAAGATAAAACTGCAATATGAATTTTGGAAAATTGCAAATTTTGAATGATACCTAATATCCAGTTTGTGTGGACCTGATTAGTTGTTCAGAGACCACCAAAAAGATTAGAGTAGTGGGTTAGATTAGGAAGTGGAAACAACTTTCTAAAATAAGATAATGCAAACCCCACTTCTGAACCATTGTCAAAATAATTATAGATAATCCTTGACTTATGACCACAATTGAGCCCAAAATTTCTGTTGTTAAGTGAGACATCTGTTAAGTGAGTTTTGCTCCATTTTACGACCTTTCCTGCCACAGTTGTTAAGTGAATCACTGCAGTTCCTAAGTTAGTAACCCAGTTGTAGAGCTCCAGAATTTTGATCAGAAGATCATGGGGTTGCTGCAAAGGTTGTAACTGTGAAAAATGGTCATAAGTCACACTTTTCAATGCCGTTGTAACTTTGAATGGTCACTAAATGAACTGTTGTAAGTCGAGGACTACCTGTAGGTGAAGCCCATGAAGCTCTAAAGAATCTCCCTCCACTTGAAAGGGCCCTTAACTTTTCCTTGGTTAGATGTGTGAAATTAGATAGTTTGCATTCAGGTCAATATTAATCCCCTACCTGGGAGGCTTTGAAGATTATGATATAAAATCGGATGACGTCCGTCTACCTGCAGAGGAGGGGAAGGAGGCATTCTTAGCCGAACTGGTCTGGGACAGAAGCCAACAATGTGGTCAAGAGCTTGGTAGGTCAAGCATGACTGAGATGATGCAGTTCTTCTGCCTTGGGTACCACCCACTGGTCAAACTGGGTTTGGGCCAAAGAAAAGCTGGAAGGAGAAAACATGTTGGGTGAAAGTGAGGTGTTTGGACTCTTTTTGGCAAAATGCCTGTTGAGCATAGAAGAAGTGAAAGGGATATCGTGTAGCTTGCCATGAATTGGAAAGATTTTGTTTCTCAGGTATACCGGTGAGCAAGATTGCAGGTATTGTCATGGGACAGGTTTCAGAAGAGAGAGAGAGAGAGGGAGGGGGGGAGAGAGAGAGAGATAAAGGGGAAAGCAAGAACAGGAGATTGGGTGGAGTGAGTTACTTCCTGCTCTCTTCGTGCTGCTTTTTAAAAGCCTCTATGCCTTGGCAAAGTTGTTCTTCTGTGCAACAGCTTGGAAGCCACCTGAGGTCATCAGAAGCATCCTGGAGAGCTGGAGAAGGGCAACAGCATTCCCCTTGGCAGGAAGGGAAGGAGGTAGGCAGGTAAGCCATGAGAATGTTTCTTGCCAGCAATACACAGCATGGATCCATTTGTATCATTATCCCTAATGAGCCCCAAGGGGGAAGAGGAGAGCAGTTTGGGTGACTTCTTCTACCCACAAATCCAGCGGCGGCTGAAGATGCAACAAGGGGAAACATGTTGTGTTGCAGGAAGACGCAGAGGTGCTGTCGTTAAGGTATCTTAGAGACAGAAAACAGCCCAGGGAGTCTGTTAGCTGGTGTGGAATCGGAGAAAGTGCTGAAGAAGTCAGTATGGACTATTGTGAAGTTAGAGTAAGGTTTCAGGCTTGGTGGCTTTTCTTTTGGGCTGGAATGGAGAGAAAAGAAATGCATATCATTAAATCTGATGAGAGGAATGGCATGCAAGAGAAATGGATCCTTTGCACAATGCATCCTAGATCTAGGGAACTGACTATCATTCTGTTTTTATCTCAACTGAAAAGAGAACAACAGAGTTGGAAGGGATCCTGGAGGTCTTTTATTATTCCATGCTCAAGCAGGAGACCCTGTTTCATTCCAGACAAATGGCTGTTCAATCTCATCTTAAAAATTCCATTGATGAAGCACTCACAACTACTGGAGGCAACTCGTTTCACCTGTTGATGGTTTTCACGGTCAGAAAATTTCTCCTTGGTTCTAAGTTGCTTCTCTCCTTGATTAGTTTCCACCCATGGCATCTTGTCCTGCCTTCAGGTGCTTTGGAGAATAGCTTGACTCCCTCTTCTTTTTTGTGGCAGCCCCTCAAATATTGGAAGAGTGCTATTATGTCTCCCCTAGTCCTTCTTTTCATTAAACTAAAAGATAAAGGTAAAAGTTCCCCTCGCACATACGTGCTAGTCATTTCCGGCTCTAGGGGGTGGTGCTCATCTCCGTTACAAAGGCGAAGAGCCAGTGCTGTCCGAAGACGTCTCTGTGGTCAGGTGGCCAGCATGACTAAATGCCGAAGGCGTACGGAACGCTGTTACCTTCCCACCAAAGTGGTCCCTATTTTTCTACTTGCATTTTTTACATGCTTTTGAACTGCTAGGTTGGCAGAAGCTGGGACAAGTAACGGGAACTCACTCCGTTATGTGGTGCTAGGGATTCGAACCTCCAATCTGCCGATCTTTCTGATCAACAAGCTCAGCATCTTAGCCACTGAGCCAGCGCGTCCTCTTCTCATTAAACTAGATATACCTAATTCCTGCAACTGTTCTTCGTATGTTTTGGCTTCCAGTCCCCTAATCATATTTGTTGCTCTTTTGTGCACTCTATCTAGCGTCTCAATATCTTAAGAAGTTGAGGAGGAAGAGAAGATCTATCAGAGGTTCTTGGCAGGTGCTAGGAAGAAAGCTGCTTCTTTCATTCATTCCTTATGAACTTTTCAGAAGTATCTTTTTGCCTATTGTGGAAAAAACAGGAGAATGGATTGGGCTAATTATTGGATTTAACCCATTCCCTTCCTCTTTTGGAGACGAATTGCACAATTGCAGAGGTCCTCACCTCTGGGGGGACAGAAGATGACATATGGGGTTCTGGATAAATATGTCAATGTGTTAATCTGAATAGTGACAAGACATCATCATGTCCTCTGATAATCACAGTCCCAGACCAGGTGTAATCAAGACAATGGTCAGGAAAAGGGAATTTGAGTCCAAGGCAGAAATATAATGTTTTAAATTAACAGATTTAACAGAATTAGAAGGGGCCTTGTACGTCATCTAGTCAAGTGGTTGCCAACCAGTGGGCTGGGGACCACTGGTGGTCTGTGAGAAAATTTTGGTGGTCCGCAGAGAAATGTCACTCCCAAAGCACGCCCCAAAGCAATTAATCCAGGCTGAGTGGGAGCACAAGGCTGTGCCACCCACATGACCCCGCAGGAACACAAGGCTTGTGTTGCTTGCATTGTGAACAACACAAGGTAGTGAGGGGAGGGGGAAAAGGGCGGATGGGGGGAACTTGCCCCACTTGTCCCATGCACCTCACCTGGCCACCGGGCTGCTTCTTTCCGCTTCTTTCTTCTTCTGCTTTTGGCTGCACGCAAGGAAAGCAGCAGAAGTCTTTCTTTCTCTCCCCCAAACTCCTCCAGAAATGAGTCTTTGGGACACTGAAAGGCATCCTGCTACAAGAGGCTGTGCCGGTGCAACAAGTCTCACAAAGACTCATTTCTGGTGGAGTTTGGGGGAGAGAAAGAAAGACTTCTGCTGCTTCTGCTGCTTTCCTTGCATGAAGCCAAAAGTCTCTCTCTCCCCTGAGAACAGAGCTGGAGACATTATCCTGTGATCCCAAATAAAGAACAATCGATCGGTAGGAAAACGGGGTGGGGAATTTTCCTGCAGACTTTTTTTGGGATTTTCCCAGGGTCTCTGGTCCGCAGGATTTACAACTATGAGTTTGGTGGTCCCTGAGGTCCAAAAGGTTGGTGACCCCTGGACTAGTCCAACCCCCACACCCAAGCAGGAGTCCGTACACCATTTCTGACAAATGGCAGTCCAATCTCTTCTTGAAAGTCTCAAGTGATGAAGCTCCCACAACTTCTGAAGGCAACTTCTGTTCCATTGGTTGATTGTTCTCACTGTCAGAAGTTTTCTCCTTATTTCCAGGTTAAATCTCTCCTTGTTCAGTTGCCATCCATTATTCCTTGTCTGGCCTTCGGGTGCTTTAGAAAACAGCTTGACCCCCCTTCCTCTCTGTGGCAGCCCCTCAAATATTGGAAGACCGCTATTGTGTCTCCCCTGGTTGTTCCCTTCTCTTCACTAGACTAGCCATGCCCAGTTCCTGAAACCGTTCTTCGTATGTTTCAGTCTCCAGTCCCCTAATCATCCTGATTGCTCTTCTCTGCACTTTTTCTAGAGTCTCAACATCTTCTTTATAGTGTGGTGATCAAAACTGGATGCAGTAACTAGGTATGGTCTTGTTAAGGCTTTATAGAGCGGTATTAGTACCTCACTTGATCTTGATGGAATCCCTTTGTTAATGCAATTTAGGATTGCAATGTGTGAAAGTGTCTCAGACTTTACCCTCCTTATTTGTCAGGAACAGAAGGGAGGGAAGAGGGAGGCACTTTCAGACTTGCAAGATTCTATTCCTGTTACTCTATAATAAAAGTGTTAAATAAATAAAATAAAGTAGTATTAGTATATGTAGCCGTGGTTTCCTACTCTGGTCTACGTCAGAGGGTTGAAACCTTTTACGTGTTACATTTGAAAAAGGTCTCCAATGTCTAAGATGCTCTTGTACAAGTGACTTAGTGAACATTTGAAGTGACAATGGCATTGAAGAAAAAGTGACTTTTAACTGGTCCTCGCACATACGGCCCTTGCCGCCTCCAGTCACGTGATCAAAATTCAGGCACTTGGTAACCAGCATGTGCTGCAGCCTCCCAGGGTCATGTGATCACCATTAGTGATCTTCCTAGCCAGCTTCCAACAAACAAACTCAATGGGTAGCAGGGAGCCAGATTTAATCACCTTTAAAGCCCTGCGAAGGACATGGCCAGGTTATTTGTGGGATCACTTCTCCCTGAGGTGCCTATCCTATCCCACCAGATGAGATAGGTTAAGCAAGTTCAGGTCTGTGAGGAAAAACGAGGGAAGAAATCGACGGTTTGTGACCTTATGCTAGCGTGAAGCTATCTGAAATAAGTTGAGCCAGGTAGTTTAATGCAAACTTCTTTATTGAGTCAAAAAGGTAAAAAGAAATAAACAGTTCCAAAAGGCATACCAAGATTTGTTCTCCTTTAAGAGTCCTTAGAGTCCAAGTCCTTTTTAATGATCACCCATGTGACCGGAGTTCTAATGTCCCTTCCTCAGAAGGTGAAGCAAGTTACTTCCAGCTGAGAAGTTGTGCTCCTTTGAAGATTAAGAACTGGCTAGCTGCCCACGAGGCAGCTCCTTATATACACCTGGGATGGGTGAGGTGGGGCTAAGGAAAGCCCGGGAAATTCAAACCACAGCTGCGCTGTGATTGGCTCATTTGAATCTCCCAAACCTGAACTGGTGGAAAGAGCACAGCACCATGTGAAATACCTTTCACAAGGTCCCTTCCCTGAAATGTTGCCATAGAGTAAGAGTTTGGAAGCCTCCCCCGCCCCACCCATCATCCAGCAGCTTCCCCCCCCTCTAACTTTTAGCTTACCAGAAGGACATCATATGAAGAACTTATGAAGAATTGTTGCAGGATTTGGGTTTGGCTAATCTAGAGAAAAGAAGAACTAGAGATGACATGATAGCAGCACTTCAGTATTTGATTGCTTAATGTACTACCTTATGACTATTATTAAGTGTTGTACCTTGTGATTCTTGACTCTTGACGAATGTATCTTTTATGTACACTGAGAGCATTTGCACCAAGACAAATTCCTTGGGTGTCCAACCACACTTGGCCAATAAAGAATTCTATTCTATTCTGTTCTGTTCTGTTCTGTTCTGTTCTGTTCTATTCTATTCTATTCTATTCTATTCTATTCTATTCTATTCTATTCTATTCTACTCTACTCTACTCTACTCTATTCTACTCTACTCTATTCTATTCTATTCTATTCTATTCTATTCAAGATTGCCACAAAGAGGAGGGGATCAACTTACTTTCCAAAGCACCAGAGGGCAGGAGAAGAAACAATGGATGGAAACTAATCAAGGAGAGAAGCAACCAGGAATTAAGGAGAAATTTCCTGACAATGAGAATAATTAACCAGTGGAACAGCTTGCTGTCAAGACGTTGTAGTTGCTTCGTCATTGGAGGTTTTTAAGAAGAGACTGGACAATCACTTGTCTGAAATGGTACAGGGTCTCCTGCCTGTGCAGGACTTTGAAGATCTCCGGGCTCCCTTCCAGCTCTATCCTGATTGATTCTTGGATGAGAAGTGAAACGACTTAAGGCAAAAACAAAGAAAGTCTGGTTGTCTTCTGAAAAGGCACCTTTGGGGCAACCATGATCATTCTGGATGACCGAGAATCTCCATAGACACCAAGACCAGGCTGTTTACCTAGGTGCTGGCTAGAATGAGGCTATCTGGAGTTAATCATGGCACATTCCAAAGAGATGATGGAGGTGACACACTTCGTTTAATTTTTTTGGTTGCATGGCTTGGGGTTTTTAATAACTCTGGGTTTTACTGCTGTTGTAAGCCACCCAGAGCAATACTTTAAGATAAAAGCAGCCATACAAATCTTTTAAATATATAAACAAACAGTAATTAACCCCAACTAATGCAGGCATCAATCTCTCATTTTCAATAGAACTATGTTACTTACTACAGTAGCTGTTGCCATAATTGCTCTTACTCATGTCTTAGTCATCTCAACTTTGGATGCTTGTAATGAGCTCTACAGATTCATAAGAGCCTTGAAGAGCTTCTGAAAGCAGCATTGATCCAGAATGCACGGACTCAGATGCTTATAGGTGCTTCAATAATCTGCTCTTGGGCCATCCCTATTGTGGTTAGTCTTATGATTGACAGAAGTGATTTCCCAATCACTTCCTTTCCTACTGAGTTTGGATACTTCTCAGGATTTCTGATTATGTTGCTTTGGAATTTTGGAGCTGTAATCCTATCAAGGCTGGGTAGAGCCAGGCTGGAAAGACTATTCTATGCACAAAAAATCACAACTCTCAATTTAATAATAGAATAACAGAGTTGGAAGAGACCTTGGAGGTCTTCCAATCCAACCCCCTGTTCAAGCAGGAGACTTTTGACCAGAGGTCTCCAAACTTGGCAACTTTAAGACTTGTGGACTTCAACTCCCAGAATTCTCCAGCCAGTCCACAAGTCTCTTCTTAAAAACCTCCAATGTTGGAGCAGCCGCAACTTCTGAAGGCAAGTCATTCCACTGATCAATTGTTACTGAAATTTTTCCTTATTTCTAGCTTGGATCTCTTCTTCCTTAAGTTTCCATCAGTTGCTTCTTGTTCTGCCTTCAGGTGCTTTGGAGAACAGATTGACTTTGTGGCAGTCCCTTGGATATCGAAAGACTGCTATCATGTCACCCTTAGTCCATCTTCTTCTTTTTTTAATACAAATTTTATTGATTACAATATTTAAAAACATTGAATGTGATGGACTTCATTGACATAAATTTTTGTCCTTACATCTCATACAAGATCTTATATACATTAGGTCTTTTTATATTTTAAACCTGTCATGCCCCTGGTGGAGACTGACTCCGAGGAAGAGGAGGAACAGCCAACAGGGAGTGGGAGTGTGGCTCCAGAGGTGGTGGAGGAGGCTGAGGAAGGGCAGAGGCCAGCTGAGCAATCAGAAGAGGATCCAGGCCCATCCCCTATCCATCCCAGGGCATGCAGGGAGGAGAGGATCAGGGAAAAGCGTGGTCTACTTGGGAGGAAAGGGCCATGATCCTCCTCAGGGCTTACAGCTGTGAGCTATGTATATAAGTTTGTAACTGCGGAGTCAGAATTGCTGGAGTCAGTGTTTCTTTGAAGGAGGTTTCCATTTGTTGGCGTTCTTCCCAAGGACTTTCCCCGGTTATCTGCTTGGAAGGTATGATTACTTATCTTGGTTTGCTTTAGAACTCTCGCCAAGACGGTTTGTTTTTGTTTTCTTTTTGCCTCATTAGTTACTTTTGGGACTTTAAACTGTGACTAATAAAACAGTTAAGTTGAAGGCATTTCCGGACTGTAATTCATGTTTTGGGTTATTTTGAGAGATTACGGGTCATCACAAAACCCTTTCAGTTACAAAGTAGTTGAATCATTCATTTTGCCAACTCCCTTTCTGTTCCCTCCCATAATAAAATTTATTCCATATCATACAATAATCAGATTCATCTTTATCTTTCATTTCCAAGGTCAATCTATCCATTTCAGTGCAGATCAAAATCTTATCTATCACCTCGTCTTCGCTAGGTATTTCTCTAACCTGCCATTTCTGGGCAAACACCATTCTTGCCACCATAATAACATGGATTATTAAGTATATATCATCTTTACTATACTGTGCTGACATAATTCCCAATAAAAAGGTCTCTGGTTTATAATGTATTTTTGTCTCCGACATTTCCTCTAACCATTTCCAGATCTTAAGCCAGAACTCCTGGGCTTTTTTGCAAGACCACCATGCATGATAGTATGTGCCCCTTTCTTGCTGACATTTCCAACATTTAGATGACTGGTTTTTATACATTCTGGCCAGTCTTGCAGGTGAGAGATGCCACCGGTAGAACATCTTATACAAGTTTTCCTGTATGATTTGGCTTATTTTTTTTGTTCCGCTCCCATAATAATTGCCATTGGTCCAGATTTATATTGTACCCCAAATCCTTAGCCCAGATTGTTAAGTTTGCATGAAGAGTCAGACGCGAGGAGTTCCAGCAAAGAGTTTATTAAGTGACTACAGCTCGAATGGACCCGTCCTGGCTTGGCTACAGCTGCCTCTTATAGCCTGCAGCCGTGGTTGCCAGCCAATGGGAGTGCAGGGTTTCTTCCCGCACTATTTAAACCAATACCATTTGACATTTTACAAGAACAGTTCAAATAAACCAATAACATTCAAACCTACATACATAACACAGATCACCATCATTTCTTTTACCTGTTCTTCATGCATTTTATAGTCCAGCAAATATTTATAAATTTTCCTTATTTGTTTGTCTTCTGGACCTAACAGAATTTTATCTAATACCAAATCATGCATATTAATTCCCCATTCTTTCTTATCTTTACCATGCCTCGATTGAATTTGAAGATAGGCCCACCATTCTAAGTCTATTCCTTAGTACATAGACCCTTAGTCTTTCCTTTCATTACACTAAATATATCCAGTTTCTGCAACTGTTCTTCATATGTTTTATCATTCAGTCCCCTAATCACCTTTGTTGCTCTTTTTCTGCCCTCTCTCTAGATTTCAGTATCTTTGATGTATCATGATGACCAAAACTAGATGCAGTATCCCAAGTGCAGTCTTACCAAGGCATTATAAAGTGGCATGAACACTTCACATTTAGAAAGGGTTCCTGGTCTAATCTGGTGGGGTTTTCAAGTCCTTGTTATTGATAATCACATGCAGTTTCCATGTGCAGAGGCAATCTTCTATAAATACAAATTACTTTTGATGCTTTATTTGTGAGCTTCCCAAAGGCCACCTGCTGGAAATAGGGTTAGGGCTTTTGATGGCTAATGGCTCAGTAGGACTTCTTACAAATTTAAGGAAGGGAATCCTCATTTCCATGGTTATTTATGATGATTAAAACATTACATGTATATATATACACCTCCCTGTTCAGAGGCGGTTGACCACAGAAGACAGTGAAAACTGTCTCCTTAAGACTGCTATTGCTGGTCTTGTGGTTCGCCGGCAGTCGGTACAGACAGTAGCGGAATCGAACAGTGGGGAAGAACGGGGACCAGTCAGGGAGTCTGGAGAGGACTTGGACAAGGATCCTGCATCCAATGCAGAGGTGGGGCCAGGACCATCTGGGAGTGTAGTCTGGCAGCAGCGAGGCAGAGGACCCAGGGGAGCCTGTTCCCAGTGTGCATATGGGCAGAGCTGCTAGAAGGCAAGAGCAGCTGAAACAAAAGGGGTGACTGGGGAGTAAGGCTGGGAGATGATTGCCCCTCCCATAAGGTATAAAGGTCAAGCAAAGATGATGAAACATTTGCAGAAAAGTAGTTCATTCAGTTCAGATTCATTCTTGAAGCTCTTTGTACTTCGGTTGATTTTTTTTCTAGTTCATTTGATATTTCTGTTATTGGCAGCACTTCATAGAAAAGAAAGGTGGGTGCTTATCTTGAGGGACTTTTTGAGATTAATTCCAGCTTGGAATGAAAACATTTTTTTTTTAAATTACATTTATATGCCGCCCTTCTCCGGAGACTCAGGGTGGCTTACAATTTTTGGGATACAACCCAATGCGCTCAGCCTTCATTCCATTGTATATGCCTGCTTATTACTAAGCGGCATTTTTACAAAGTCAGCTTATTGCCCCCAACAATCTTGGGTCCTCAATTTACCTACCCCGAGAGGATGGAAGGCTGAGTCAACCTTGAGCCTGGTGGGATTCGAGCCTGCAGTAATTGCAGGCAGCTGGAACTTAAGTGCTAGGCATTTAACAGCCTGCACCACCAAGGATCTTCCCAGCATTGCAATAAAATAAGTCTTTATTTTTAAAATAAGCATGTGCATAGTTACAGTCTAGGAAGCCTTGGTCAGAACAGGCCTATGACCATAATATTTTCTATTCCTTAAGACTGTTTGTAGTTCTCTTTACATCATCTGGTTAATCATTGCTGGAGGCAATAATCTCCAAGCAGTTACTTCCCATGACAAAGCTGGAAAGTGCAGTAGACAAGAACTGCATGAAAGGAACAGCTGCAGAAAGCAAAGCATCCTGCTTTCATACCTATAAACTGAGTTACACACTTACAGAGCCATTGCATTCATGAGCATCTGCTTGAGGCTGCATGCAGTGTTTTTATAGCATTCGTTACTTACTTTGAAGCTACTTGGGGTTGGAAAAAAAAGGGAAGGGAAGAAGAAGGAAGGAAGGTTATTCTTTGTTTTATTGCTCTTGCTTCTCTTGATATTATAGTACTTATTTGGTTTCTATTTACGTAAGATCTTAGATCTCAATACTACAGTATAATGAATAATTGTTGTTGTGTAAGTATCACCATAGCAATGGTCCTTTCCAAGAAGACCAGTCCGTGTCCCGAAGGGTTTACACCCTTCAGACAGTACCGTACATACACATGGATAGTACAATGGAATGGCATGAGAGTGAGCATCCTTTGAGTAAGGCCATCCAAAGGTTACAAGCAGCAGCACTTTGAGGATTTTCCAGGGACAGCTGGGGTACAAAGTGACTTTCCAGATTCCACAACAAAACGATCTCGGTTTATTCTGGTAGGCGGACAAAGTTTACAAGCTGTTTCTTCCTGATAATTTACTTTTTAATATCCATCCCGTGCTTTGCATAGGCAAATTTTAAAATGCCTATTTCCTTGGCATGGCATTAGGCAGGTTGGCATGATAGAAGTCATGGTGTGCCAGTGGGTGGGTGCTAGTTTTCTGAAGTGTCTGTACTTTGCTTTCTTAAAATACATATGCTGGACTCTAAGGATATGGAACTCTATGTAAAATATGGTCTTCTCCCTCCTACGTCTCAGAATCACTGACCTTTGATTGTTGGTGTCATTTCAGAATAATAAGATGGCTGATAGAAGTTTTGTTTCTTATATGGCTTAATTTCCTGTTCAGGTGGCTTAGAGAAAAGGTGGCATATAAATTGGTGCAAAGAACGACAACGATGAATAAAACAGTGATAGCAATCAAGAACAGGGATGGAGAAAACCTGAAGATAGCAGCCAATGATTAAGACAAATCATGTCCAAACTAGAGAGGCATGTAAGCACATAAGGAAAAAGGGAAATGTCTCATTCCTGATGTTAAAATCAAAATATTATTGATCTGTATATTAAAAAAAAGTTCCATCCAGATATCAAGAGGCTCCCTATGAATGATCCTTCAGCTGAACTCTCACCAATGGGGCACCCTTTAAAAGGAGCGAGAGTACCACATGTCAAATTCCCAACTTGACCTTCAATAGAAGAGAATATATGTAGCTCAGGGTTGAACTGTGGAGTCCTTGATGCTCTCTGAGCTTGGTTGTATGCCTGCAGATGTTTCAATGCCAATAGTTATGTGGCTTGCGGCTTACTGTGGCATTGTTGGTGCAAGTGTGGTTTTCTTCTTGGTGGTTCCTTGATTGTTTTCTTGCTTGCTTGTTTGTCTGGTGTTAAACCCTATTTATCTGGATGTTGTTAGCTGGAGAAAATGCGTCTGGTCTTTTTATTTCCTTCTTAGCTTTGAATAGCACTAGCACTAGCACTTAGACTTATATACTGTTTCACAATCCTTTACAGCCCTCTCTAAGCGGTTTACAGAGTCAGCCTATTGCGCCCAACAATCTGGGTCCTCATTTTATCCACCTTGGAAGGACGGAAGGCTGAGTCAACCTTGAATGGTGTGTAAATGTGATTTCTCTCTATGTATCTATTGATAACTGATTTGTCTAAATGCCAAGCTTCCAGGAATTCCTGGAGTAGCCAGAATCATCCATTTCTGCCTCACTACCTACTTTCAGTTTGATGGACCAAATATATCAGCATTTTTTTAATGGAAAGTTCATTGTAGTTGACTATTTAGGGTCCTCCTCATGGATTGCATGTGTGTAAGCCAGCTTTGGGTATGTGGCTTGGATTTGTCTCTAGAAAATTCTAAGCTGAAAGGTGCTTTTTTTTTGCAAACAGCTTAAAGATTTGTACCTGCCTATTTGTAATACTATCTGTTTTTGTTGGTTTCATTAACTGACTGATGAGTGAAAGCTATGCAGGAAAATGCAGAGGGAAGAAATAAAGGATTAGTTTAATTTGCAAGCCTTCTTCTCTTCCTTCTTCTTCTGAACTGCATTGTTAGCTAATCTTTCAGGCAATCAAGCTTAACCATAAAAACCTAAAGATGGTAATTATGAAGATATGCCAGTCATTTTTGACTTCTAGCAGTCGTATAGATGGATAGATTTTTCTCCATGAAAAGAATGCCCATATCAATCCCATCTTAATCGAGCATTTTATTTCTCACTGTGGTCATCCAGTGGAAGCCATAACAGTGAAGTGGTGAAAGTCCTGGGAGAGAAATGAGAAGACTCAGATTTTAATCCTGCCTTAGGCTGGGTGACTCCTCAGCTCTGATCAGCATCAGGCTCTGCAACAAACTGGGTGACCAACAAAATCACTCATCACAACATGCTTTGGTAGCTCTGGTTTAAACTTGTGGGAAGAAAATATCCATCTGGTTCAGTTCCAAGCCGGGAGAAAGGCACCGGAGACAAAATGAAGGGTGGAGGCTGATTGGAAAGAGGGTCCATTTATTGACGAAGCAGAACCACCAGGGTTTGTGGTTCTGGTGCAGCTGACAAAACAGAGTTGAGAGTGGGGGTATTTATATCTTCTCTTGGGCTTTGAACTTGAGCTTTCTGTTCCTGTGCAAGAATATGTATTCTATTGGCTGTTGTCAGACTCCCACGCTGCCATGTACAAATCCTAGGAGTTTGTCTGAGGTGAGTTTGGTTGAAATTTGGGCTGATGCAATGTTGGGGCTTGTTGGGCAATTCCTATTGTGGCTGAGGGCTAAGCCTACCTTTGTTCAGATCTTGCTGCAAGGTAGTAGTAGTAGTATCTGTTTGAGGGCAGAGCTGAGGCTCTTAGTTTCTGTCTCCCTTAAGATTTTTATTTCTCTTTTAGGGGAAATATTTTATCCTGCCTTTTTTTAACATTTCTCAAAATATTTCATTCTTCTAGGAGAGGGGTGGATGCTAACTTTCTACAAAGTCATCTAAGTTAGAAGCCATCTCCATGTTTTGTGGTAATGAGTTCCACAGGCTAAAAGGAGTTAAACCTATATGGTTGAGTCTGAGTCAGAGGAATTATTGAGTCTGAGTAATTACTGAGTCTGTCATCTGCACCTCTATAACTGTCTGGTTTGGCTCTGCAACCTAACAGGACAGACACAGACTTCAGAGGGTAATTAGGACTGCAGAAAAAAACAATTGCTACCAACCTGCCTTCCATTGAGGATCTGTATCCTGCACGAGTCAAAAAGAGGGCTGTGAAAATATCTACAGACCCCTCACATCCTGGACATAAATTGTTTCAACTTCTACCCTCAAGACGACGTTATAGGGCACTGCACATTGCACATCAGAATAACTAGACACACAGTTTCCACACACCCCATGCCATCATTCTGCTAAACAACTAATTCTCACAACACTGTCAAACTATTTACCAAGACTGTATTACTATTCTTCTTCTCATCCTTCCTGTTACCTATTTCCTTTTCTACTTATGACTATGACTTTGTTGCTTGTATCTTCACGATTTATACAGTTTATTTAATTTCCTAGTGTTATGTTTGCATGAAGAGTCAGACGTGAGGAGTTCCAGCAAAGAGTTTATTAGTGACTACAGCTCGAATGGACCCATCCTGGCTTGGCTACGGCTGCTTCTTATAGCCTGCAGCCGTAGCTGCCAGCCAATGGGAGTGCAGGGTTTCTTCCCACACTATTTAAACCAATACCATTTGACATTTTACAAGAACAGTTCAAATAAACCAATAACATTCAAACCTACATACATAACACCTAGTATGAGTTATGTTGATTGCTTATTTAGTATCCTATGACTATCACTAAGTATTGTATCTTATGATTCATGAGGAATGTATTTGTGATACTATGATCATGATTTATCACTTATATTGTTTATGTACACTGAGAGCTTATGCACAGAAGACAAATTCCTTGTGTGTCCAATCACACGTGGCCAATAAAGAATTTTGTTATTGATGCATATTTATGACCTTGACTTATAGAATAGAATAATAGAATATAATTCTTTTATTGGCCAATAAAATTATGACCAATTGCTTAGCAACTCTCTGAAATTCCAACTTACCTGCGGGTACTTGTGACCAGAGGTGGTATTCAGCAGATTCTGACCAGTTCTGGAGTACTGGTAGTGGAAATTTTGAATAATTCAGAGAACCAGCAAATACCACCTCTGACTGGCCCCGTCCCCATCTATTCTCTGGCTCCGGAGTCCCAGCTGGTTGGCTGGGTCTGCTTTTGTTGCCCTGCACAGGAGAACAGAGCTGGAAAGCAGGTTAGTGGGGTGGGGAGGGAATGGGGATTTTGCAGTATCCTTCCCCTGTCGTGCCCACCAAGCCATGCCCATCAAGCCATGGCACACCCACCAGAACTGGTAGTAAAAAAATTTTAATCCCACCACTGCTTGTGACCCAGATTGAAAGTTCCAACAGTCAGACCCACCCCACCCCGCAGGTGTGGGACCACCACACTTTGAGGACTCGCAACCAGATCCCATTTACAACCATTTGCAGCATCTTGCAATTATGTGACTGTGTTTTGTGACGATTTTGCCCAAAACTGGCATTTACTTCTGGCTTTCAGCAAAACCTCACCTATAGCAAACCTTTACTTCATTTAATGACATGGTTTCACTTAACAATCACTGCAAAAAAGGGTTGTAAAAGCAGATCAGTCACATGACTATCATTAGTTATGACGATAAAACATTGAATAATAGACTTGGAAGGGACCTCAGAGATCTTCTAGCCCAACCCTCTACCCAAGCAGGAGACCCAGGATGAGCAGGCTCCATAACGTTTGTAACTCAAGGACTACCTTTATTCCATTCTTTTGCTCCCCCTCCTTTGTTTCAGCAGTGCATTTTCTTTCGATAGTGACAATAGAAATAGTGAATAGAGCCCATAAAGTAAAGATTTCAGTACTGTAGCTGTTTCCCTGCTGCAGCCTTTATGAGAATTAGGAAGTTTTATAAACAACAGCTGTTTTTCTATGTGTACTGCTTTTCACAGTTGCATTGCTTTTAATTTGACTCCCCTCCCCACTTTGGCAGTCAATAAGAACTAGAAGCTTTGGTTGTAGTAATAAAGCTAAATAGCTCAGATAACTGACTTTTGTGTCCTGTAATAATGAGGCATGTTTACATTGTTTGCATAACTGCTTTTGTTCTGCAATGTTTGGTCTTATTATTCTAGCCTTGGGAATGATAATTCCCAGTCCACTCAGGTTTCTGAGGTCCTGCTTCACAAACATTTTTCCAGGCGTATGCTCCATTTTAAAAACAGAAGCACATGCTTCTGGGAAACATTAAGACCAGCAAAATCTAATTTATAACTTACAGAGACTGCATTTTCTATAATTTTATGGATGCAACATGTTTTGAATAACCTTTATGCCTTTCATCTTTATTGCTCTTTTTTCTGTTTTTTCTTCCTCTTCCTCTTCCTCCTCCTCTTCCTCCTCTTCCTCCTCCTCCTCTGAAACCCTCCAGATTGGATTATTCTAGCTTTCTGCCCCATAGTTTGACAGATCTCTCAAAACCTGCCCAAGAGAACTCTGTGATGGGTCCAAAAAATACAGGAATCTGCGTAGTCTCAAGGGAGACTATTTCTCCAACTGGAAGATGAGATAATTGCATTATTTAAAGAAGGAGATGGGAGAATGTAACATCCCAAATGCATCCTTGAAGCATATAGGTCGCCTGAATGCATCCTAGCAAACCAGACAGGCCGGGTTATTTTGTATACAAACTTCCCAGGCAGGTGGCCAACTCAGCTCCTTGCAGGCTTATGATGCTGCTAGCGGTTTATTCCATCCAACCAGCATGATTGTGCAGTCAGGATTAAACTAGCCATTGACGCTGTTCCTATGCTTGTGTTGAACTGGCGTGTCGGTTTCTTTTCCTAATTTTCCTGATGTAAAAAAGAGATAAGAAGAGAGGCGAGCCCGTTCAAGTTTGTGGGAAGGAAGGCTGGTGCATTTTATTGATTGATTGATTGATTTGATTTGATTTGATTTGTCAATCGCTTACAAGATAATAGGTATAAGTATAAACATGAGTAAGAATACAGGAAATAGGTACAAATAAAAGGGGGCATTAGGACAGGGATGATAGGCACGATGGTGCACTTATGCACACCCCTTACAGACCTCTTAGGAATGGGGTGAGGTCAATAGTGGATAGTTTGAGGTTAAAGGAAAGGAGTTTTGAGGATGTAACAACAGAGTCAGGAAGTGCATTCCAGGCATTGACCACTCTGTTGCTGAAGTTGTACTTTCTGCAATCAAGTTTGGAGCGGTTAACATTGGGTTTGTATCTGTTGTGTGCTCTTGTATTGTTGTGGTTGAAGCTGAAGTAGTCATTGACTGGTAGGACATTGTAGTAGATAATTTTATTTATTTATTTATTTATTTATTTATTTATTTATTTATTTATTTATTAGATTTATTAGATTTATATGCCGCCCTATCCCCCGAAGGACTCAGGGCAGCTTACAATACTAAAAAATAAACAATATAAATATAAATATTAAAGTTAATTAAGTTGCCAATTTCATAGATCGAATTAAAGTATATAGACAACCACTAAAGACCCTCTCCCCTTTTCCATCAGTCCGGATAGGCTAGTTGGAACAGCCAAGTTTTTAGGTCGCAGCGGAAGGATCGGAGGTCAGGGGCCATCCAGAGCTCCAGGGGAAGCTTGTTCCAAAGGGTGGGTGCCCCCACAGAAAAGGCCCTACCCCGGGCACTGCCAGCCGGCATTGACTGGCCGACGGCACCCCAAGAAGGCCCAGCCAGTGGGAGCGCACAGGTCATTGGGAACTTGTTATCGGCAGCAGGGTTTCCTGCAAATATCCCAGTCCAATGCCATGAAGGGCTTTATAAGTTAACACCAGCATCTTAAATCTCACCTGGAGGGCAACTGGTAACCAGTGCAGCTCACGCAGGAGGGGTGTAACATGGGACTATCGGGAACCTCCCATCATAACCCGCGCTGCTGCATTCTGGACAAGTTGAAGCCTCTGGGTGGTCCTCAGGGGCAGTCCCATGCAGAGAGCGTTGCAGTAGTCCAAACGGGAAATGATGAGGGCATGAGTGACTGTAATTTTGTGTGCTACGCTTAAGTCTAACCGTAGGCAGTGTAGTTCAAGATTTTCCAAGCCCAAAATCTCAAGCCTGATGATATAGGGTATTCTGTTGCGAGAAGAGGAGTGTAGTACTCTTCTCATGAAATACTTCTGGACTCGCTCAATTGTATTAATGTCCGATATGCAGTGTGGATTCCAGACTGATGAGCTGTATTCAAGTATTGGTCTGGCAAAAGTTTTGTATGCTCTAGTTAGCAATTCAATATTTCCAGAGGAGAAGCTTCGTAAGATTAGATTTACAACTCTTAATGTCTTTTTGGCAATGCTGTTACAGTGAGCTTTGGTGCTTAGGTCATTTGATATGAAAACTCCAAGGTCCTTGACAGAGTGAGGATCATCAATGAGGTCATATCCACATAGTTAGTATTTGGTGTACTGATTTTTTTTACCAATGTGTAGGACAGAGCATTTGTTGGTCGAGATTTGGAGTTGCCAGTTGTTTGACCATTCAGACACATAATCAAAGTCACTTTGAAGGATAGTAGCATTGTCGGTGGTGTTGAATAGTTTTACATCAACTGCAAAGAGGACACAGTTGCTTATAAGGTGATCACAAAGGTCATTTATATAGAGTATAAAAGAGTGGGTCCTAGAATGCTGTCTTGGGGACATCACTGTTAACTGGAGCAGGGTTTGATATAGTGCTCCCTATTTTTACTATTTGTTGCCTGTTTGACAGGAATGCAGTAATCCACTTATAAAGGGATCCGGAAATGCCATAAGAGTTTAGTTTTAACAGTAGTTTGTCATGTACCACTGAATCAAAGGCTTTGCAGAAGTCTATGTAAATTGCATCTATAGCTTTACCCTGGTCAAGTAGAGTAGTCCATAAGTTTTTGCAGTGTAGGAGTTGAAGATTGCAGGACAATTTTTTCCCAAAACCAAATTGTTTTTTGGAGAGTAGGTTGTTTGACTCTAAGTGAGACTGATGAATTGGTTAATGATTGATTCCATGACTTTGCATGTGACACAACACAGTGAGATTGGTCTGTAGTTTTCAACCAGCTGGGGTCACCTTTTTTGAAGATAGGGATGACCGTAGCTAAGGACCATAGGTTTGGTAAGGAGCTGGTTCTGAATGATATCTCATATATAATGCTTAGGGGTTCGCTAAGGCAGAGGAGAGCTTTTTTAAGAAGTATGCACATAATCCATCAGGGCCAATAGATAGGGATGGTTTTAGGTTACGTAGTGCTTTTTCTACGTTATCTTCTGTAAAGTCAATATGTAGTAGGTCATTACAGTTAATTATGGTATGACTAAGAAATGTGAGGCATGAACTATTGCTGTTTACAAAGACTGAACTGAAGAATGTGTTGAAGAGATTGGCCTTAACAGCTTCATCGTTGCAGTCTTTCCCATTTGGTCCTTTTAGGGGTGGGATGGTTCTTGAGTCTTTAAGTTTGGCGTTAACAAAATTGTAGAAGGCGCGGGTGGATTTTGTACATCGGTTTTCCTCTTGCTTGCAGTGGTAATTTGTGCATTCTGCCTTTATCTGTCAGCATAGGGTGTTGTATTGGTTTTTAAAGTTTGCTACGTAGCTAGTTTTGTTTTTATGCCATAGCGATCTTTTTTTTTTGATTGAAGTTTCCTTATTGTTATGGGTAATTTTTTTGTTTTTGTTTTTGGGGGTTACTAATGGTACATATAGTTTAATGACTCTTTCACGTTCAAACAAGAATGCATTATAATGGTCCTCTGTAGTATTACAGCTAGAGAACAGAATGTGCCAATCAAGATATGATAGGTCAGCATCTATGAGATCATAGTTGGCTTTTTTGAAGTTGTACTTTGGGGATTCATCATTATGATCTTTTTTGTGAGGGCGTAAATTGAGACAAAAGTTCATACTGTGGTCACTGTTTGAAAAGGGTTCTTGTATTTGTAGGCCATAAATTGAGTTTGAGCTGCTGCAGAAGATAAGGTTGAGGCAGTTATTGAGTCTAGTGTAGTTAGTTACTAATTGATCCAGTCCCAGTGTAGTAACAGCATTGTACAGGGTTGCATGCAGGGGTGGGATTCAGCCAGTTTGCACCAGTTCGGGAGATCTGGTTGTTAACTTTCTGAGCAGTTTGGTGAACTGGTTGTTGGAAGAAATCATTAAGGCAGAAAACCGGTTGTTAAATTATTTGAATCCCACCACTGGTTGCACGTATGGGTTCGGATGTACATTCATTTAGGGTCCAATTTATAAGAGGTAGATTGAGGTCACCAAGGAAAATAAGAGGGTGAGGGCAAGAGGCAGCCCATGCTAGCAGTGAAGTTAGCTTGTTTGCATGAACTATATCATAATTAGAGGATCTGTAGCATAGTAAGAAGCAGATTGTGGCATTTAAGGACAGTTCACAGACGATGGTCTCTGGAAGAGCAAGTTCCTTTGTAATTTGAATCTTTTTTAAATTTAGGGATTTTTTGTAGAAGATAGCAACTCCACCTCCTCTACAGATTTCATGATCTGACCGATAAACATGATATTCGCTGACTGTGGGAAAGATGCATTTAACCATGTCTCACAGACAATATAATGTCGAATGTGGTCGTGCCTAATAAGATGAGGAATTCATGCATGCGAGACTTCTTGCGTTGAGTAGTTTGCATTTTAGATATCTAGTAGTAGGTCTGGAGAAAGTAAGGGGCATGCATACCTAATGTTGGATGTTGGGGTGATGGTTATTGGGATGTATGTTGAAGGTCTTGCTTTTGATACATTCTGTGCAGTAGTCAATGTATAGGTTAGTATTTCCTTGTTCATGGAGTCTTTTGAGCTCAGAGCGTAGTTCATGGGATTGTACACGTTGCTGTAAGGTTAGGTCAGGGCGAGAATGGAGGTTCTTATGGTTGGTGTTGCTTTTGGCTAGTGAATTTATAGTGTAAATGAATTTACATTTCTTGATTCATTTTTGCAAATGACCCTGCAGAGGTATTGGGCCACCAAGCCGTCACTGTTTTTGAACTCTGGGCCGATGCGGGAAATGTCAAGTATTTCATCAAGGGTGATGGTTGATCTTGATAGTCACTGATGGTGTTGTGGAAAATTGTGATGTCATCATTGTCATTGTTGTCCTCTAGACCAAATAAGATGGCATTTGGACACTTCCGTTCGTGCTCGACAACTTCTTTGATGAGGATTGGGATATCATTATTTGTTGGATTTGTGTTTTTTTGTCAATTGGGTTGCGGTTGTTGGGTAGAGATGTGGTTTGTAGCTATTGGATGTTCAGTTTTTTGTGTTGTGTCTGTTTTTTCAAGGTTAGTTAATCTTTCTTTTAAAGTGTCCAGGGATGCTACTATGGTGTCAAGGGATGTTATTCATGTTTCTATGGTATCAACTCTTTCAAACAGGGCAATATATTTGTCCAGTTTGGGTCTGCATGATGGGCAGAAATATTGAAATGCATGGTTGGATGATTCTAGGAATTGAGTCCTTTGCTTGGGTAATCCCAAGCAGCCATGGTGAGTGTAGTTGTCACATAGGGAACATTTGGTGGAATTTTCATTATCCTTTAGAGTTTCATTACATATAAGGCACGTGCAGGAGTCTTGTGGTTCATTGGTGGGGACTTCTTTCTCTTTAGATTGTGGTTTGGCATTGGATTTTTTTCCTGGCATGGTAGGTTTTTTTGAGATGGTACGTTGATTAAATTGCTTAATGAAACAAGTTATTTGGGTAATCAATATAGCCAATATCACACCAATTAATCAATTACAATAATCACTCTAGTCAAATAATTTTGCTAAGCAACAAACAGCTTAATCAATTAATTACACTAATCACTAATCACACTGGTCAATTAAATTCACTAAATCACTAATTTTACTAATCAATTAAATTGCATGAATAGCTGATCTTTTACCCTGATCAGTAAGCACACTATTTGCCCCAAACACTCTAATCACACTAATCAATCAAAACAATAAATCAATTAATCCATTGATAAATTAATTATTTTATAGAAATTGATTTAGAGGCATCATTATCTAATCATTGATATAGGTCATGAGGTAGAAAAGTTATAAGTTTTGAGGTAATGAAGCAGGGGTGGGATTCTACCAGTTTGCACCTATTCTCTAGAACCGGTTGTTAAGATTCTAAGCAGTTCGGAGAACCGGTTGTTAGAAGAAATTACTGGCCTAATCCTGTAAGGAAGGCAGGAAGGAAACATTCTGGTGTTGCTTACAGAAACTGCCTCTCCGTTAACCCTTATTACATTCTAGGCAGGACTAGACTTCCTGTCTCAGGAACTTCTCTGGAGTTATTTTTCCCTCCTTTGTTGGTACTTTGCTTGTGTGGACTTACCATTCAAAGTTACAATGGCACTGGAAAAAGTGACTTATGACTATTTTTCACACTTTCAACTGTTGCAGCATCCCCACAGTCATGAGAAGCCAGGCAAGGAGATGCGTGCCTCAATGTGAGTGATATTGAGTTGGTCACACCCAGCCAATAACATGACCATCAAGCCATGTCCACCCAGTCACATGACCACCAAACCACGCCCACCACCTATGCCATGCCCATAGAACTGGTTGTTAAAAAATTTGAATCCCACCCCTGTAATGAAGTAATCAGTGTTTAAGTATTAAAGTAATGAGGTAGTATTGAGAGTCAGCAAGTAAAGGATTAATTGCTTTGCTAGCAGCTGCTATTCAATCCACTGGGTGAGAAGGATATATTGCTTTGATGGCTGCTGTTATCTGATCCGCTGGGTGAGACACGTTGTAAAAGCTGTAGGTCTGGAACATGCAGAAACAGGCTGTAAACAGGATGGCTGAAACATGCTGAATTATTATTGAAACAGAGTAAAGCACACTGAATTACTGAAACACGCTGACTCCATTCAGGGAATCCTGTTTGGGGAACCACAGCTGACTCGGTTCACATCTGACTGGGTTCAAGACTCCACCCAAGGAATCTTAGGACTGGAAGAATCCTTAAAGCCACGTGGTGTCTTTTGTTTTAATGGCTACTAAATAATTGTTTCCTGGTGAGGTAGAGGTTGGTGAGAGATTGTTTGGTAAAATAGAGAATTGTAGGATTATTTTTCTAGCAAGATTGTTTCCTGGTAACAACAGAAAACAGGGAGCTTTTCTTGCTGGGATTTAGACTGGCTGACTGTAAGTCCGTCCTGGCTTGGCTTTCTGGCTGCCTCCGGGGAATTGTATTTATCCGGGGCTCGGAAAGCTGAGTGCGGATGGCTGTGCTCCGGCTTGGCTCTCTAATTGCCTCCTGGCTCTTTAATTGCCTCCTGGTATTTGCGCTCCGCCGGGGCTCAGGGCTAAAACGTTACAGCTGCTGGGGAGGTCGCGGGAGATTGTCCAATGGCCCTGCCTTCGGGAAATTGCCCTACCCTGCCCCCGGGGAATTGCGCTTCACAGGGGCTCAGGGATGGAAGGTTATGGCTGTTGGGAAAAGCTGCGGGAGCTTGCCGAGGCTGCTTCACCGGGGTTGGCTGCAGGGGAATCTCGGGCTCCCAAGGGATCTTGGTTACTCACGGGAGCTTCAGCGCATGATTTCAGGCAACTTCTGGCGAAGGTGGAGATTCTAAAAGGATCTAAAAGGTGATAAGCTCTCCGGGAGCAAGAACCTCATCATCCTTGTTGGGCACCAGCTTGAAAAAAGATTATAATCTTAATCTGCCCTTTGGTGTGTGGGAAGGACTCAGGGGTATTTCCAAAGAGGCTCTTGCACTGATAGTGTGTCCTGATCATCACATGCCCTCAGGAAACCCATCTCTGGCCAGGCTGCAAAACGTTTGCAACTCTATAAAGTTTGAAAGTGAACTGTTTCCTCATTCACTGATTCTAGAGTCTCAGCTGCCTCTTACCACTGAAATCTGTTGTTACTTAAGCAGCCTTTACCCAATCTTAATTCTCCTAAGCCGTTTGACAATACCAGTGGAAAAATAAATAAACAACCTCCAGGAAACCAAAACTGTTTTCTCAGCCAGAGCAACCAGGCTGAAAGACAACGATTTGTTCCCATCACACAGCGAGAGCCAAGGGTGAATGGGGAGAGGAATCCAGATCTCCCCTCATCCCAGCTCAATCCTTCCAGGTCTAGGGTCTTCCAGATCTATGGACTTCGATCCCCATAATTCCCCAGCCAACCTGGCCTTTGATGAGAATTCTGGGGGTTGAAGTCCACACATCTGGGAGGCACCAAGGCTGGGAAAGGTGTGGTGTAAGTGCTACCCTATCGCTGGAAAAAATGAGTGCAGATTGCAGAATGGCTAAATAAGCATTGAGACTGCAATGGAATATACAAGAGGTGAGCAGATTATTCTGGATGGTTGTATGTATCAGTCATCATCGTAATCAAAATGCTACAGATCTGTTGGGATCACAGCCAACAAGGATGAAGCTAGCAGATTGCAAGGTTAAATGATTTAACCTTTTTGCTTTATAGATTTCAAAATGCCAAGCCAGGAGTCTCTTGTGAGTTACCAGGATGAGACTAAAACAGGACAAGGTAAGTACATGTGGGGATTTTTAGAATCACAGGTGGGAACATTTGTGTGTGTGTGTGGGGAAATACAGATTTTTGAACCATGAAATGTATATAGCTGAAGTCATATTTTTTCCCCAGGCTAAAGCTTGTCCACAGCTTTAGTTTAATTTCCATTTGGTGTAATCCAAAGTGTGTATGTGTGTGTGTGTGGGGGGCACTTTAGAAGCTTGAAAAACTTGATTTTCTTTGGAGATATGCCTTTACCAGCCTTGCTATTTCCTCCCTGGACCTGAAATTGGCAGACTTCGTTGGCAAACTTCTCTGTACTGTAATCAATAACAAGGAATCCTTTGTGCTGTCTCATTTTATGTGAGTCACTCACCCATCTAAGATCCCAAAGTGGTTGATATCTCATTGAAAAGTGTGTGTGGATCTCTTCCTCACATAAGATCCCACCTGTGGACCAGAGCTATGGAATCATAGAATCATAGGCCTGAAGGGGACCTCGGAGGTCTTTTCGTCCAACCCCCAACTCACAGTAGGAGCTTTATACCATCCCAATCCAAATGGTTGTTTTTGAAAACCTCCAGCAATGGAGCACCTACAACTCCAGGAGGCAAGCTATTCCATTGATTAGTTGCTCTCACTGTCAAAAATTTTCTCCTAACTTCTAGGTTGGATCGCTCCTTAACAAGCTTCCGCCCATTGCTTCTTGTCCTGTCCTCTGGAGCTTTGGAGAATATGTCAGTCCCCTCTTCTCTTGACAGTTTCTCAAATATTAGAAGACAATTATCCCGTTCCCCCCTAATTCTTCTCTCGAATAGGCTAGGCTAGGCACACCTAGCTCCCTCAACTATGTCTCCAGCTATTTCAAGATGGCTGTTCTTGGCTTTTTCTGAGCTCAGAAGGGAAACTGATAGCAGGGTGAGCTGGTTATGCATGCCCGTTGGGGGTTGGGGAAGACTGAGTGACAGTGAGATATTACAATTAATAGAGAATCTTCATTTTCACATAGCCAATGATGATTTTGCTGGAGGCAGATCCTTGCTCAACTGGACCACAGAGGGCTCATGATTTTTGAGGCCTCCTGAACTCACAGCATACACCATGGAGGATTGGGGTGATGCTGAGATCCCAAATATTAGAGGTCTTGTGATCCCTGAACTTCTGCTTCCACTGAGTGAAACAGTCATCAACAGGCACATAGACATAAACAACTATTACATACCATTCAAAGAAGACGATGAAAAAGCCAAAAAGGAAACAAAAAGACCAAAACACCTCCTCACCAGCAATCAACACACAGATGAGCAGGGATGAACACCAAGAGTAACATTAGAATTACAATCAAGAAGCAAACAATTCCCCAATCAAGGAACTGCCAAACAAGCTAACAACAGCCCAAACAAGGAGCCATCAAGACCACTCCTACAAACACTGACACAACAAGTCACTAGTATATAAATAAAACATACAATGAATGGTTGCAGGAACTGGGCATGGCTAGTCTAGGGAAGAGAAGGACCAGGGGAGACATGATAGCAGTCTTCCAATATTTAAGGGGCTTCCACAGAGAGGAAGGGGTCAAGCTATCTTCCAAAGCACCTGAAGGCCAGACAAGGAATAATGGACGAAAACTGAACAAGGAGAGATTCAACCTGGAAATAAGGAGAAATTTTCTGACAGTGAGAAACCAATGGAACAGTTGTGGGAGCTTCATCACTGGAAGCCTTCAAGAAGAGACTGGACTGCCATCTGTCAAAAATGGTGTAGGGTCAGCTTGGGCGGGGGAGGAATTTGGACTAGATGACCTACAAGGTCCCTTCCAACTCTGTTAATCTGCATCTGTATGAGATCACCCTCTACTAGCACTGATGATGTTGCCTAGTTTAGTAATTAAACATCTGCAACAAAACAACCGAGCTCAGAAAGCACCAAGGGCACCTCACCTCAATCCTGAGCTACAAATATCCTCTTCCACTCTGGAAGATCCTGTGTGATGATCACTTAGAGACCTTTTTCTTCCTGAGCATCCTTTCAGTGAGACTTCCATTGTTGCAAGGGATTCTTTGCCTTTTGAAGATCCCCTTCCCCCCTCCCTCTCCCCAGGGCTCCTTTGAGATGGACCTCTGTGGATCCCTCCTCAGAAAAGTAGTTTTAAATGCATAACTGAACTTCATTGACACAGATTGTATTGCAAAGGCAGTTGCTTATACTTGGACTCGGTGGTCAAGATATTAAGAACTTGTGTGGATGTTTAATTTGGAGTGCAAATTGTGCTGACTATTACCAAGAGCATGCTTTTTGGAGAAAACGGCACAGAGACTCATTGATGTGCGACCACAATTGGGACCAGTATTTTCTGTCCTTTTCTTCCAGATTTTACCTGGGTGGTTAAGGCTAATAACCGAGCTTATCATGCACAAATTCAAAAGAGGCATCTCTGGTGTTTGAAGAAGAGAAAATATGCAGTAAGTCTGATTGGAAGTCATGGGAGGGAGGGAGGAATAAAAATGTCAGGGATTTCAAATCCTCTTTATATTCTGGTTCTGCATTTGTGTGTGTGTGTGTTTTAAGCTTAGTGAGCCTCCCAGAAGCTAGCCAGTGTTTTTCCTTTCCTTTCCTTCTTCCCTTCCCTTCCCTTCCCTTCCCTTCCCTTCCCTTCCTTCCCTTTCCTTCTTTCCTTCTTTCCTTTCCTTTCCTTTCCTTTCCTTTCCTTTCCTTTTCCTTTTCCTTCCCTTCCCTTTTCCTTTCCTTTCCTTTCCTTTCCTTTTCCTTCCCTCTTCCTCCCTCCCTCCCTTCCTTTTCATACTTCTAAATCCTTTTGGTGTTTTCTGCTGAAAAAAAATGTCAAAAATGTCACAAATCTCAGTTTTGGTCTTGCCAAGAATACCTGCCTACATGTATTATATTCCATTCTTCACACTTCATTTCACAAAGTGGATTTTGGTTTATGAAAATTTATATGTGATAATAAATTAGTTAGCTCAAGTTTCATGTGAATCTTTGCTGGTTTATCATTCACAGGACAATGCCATTAAGACGGCTAAGTACAACTTTTTCACTTTTCTCCCTCTCAACTTGTATGAACAATTTCACCGGATGGCTAATGTGTACTTCTTGCTCATGATTCTTTTGCAGGTAAGAGGGCTCTTTATCCCGTTCTCAATTAGCAGCAATTTTTTACTTTTTTATAGAGTTATGTACATAAGCTGTTCTGAGGCACCAAAGGCTGTCCGCTCTCTAAAGAGATTCTATTCCCAGTCCATTTTTTAAAAATATGGCATCCTTTGGGGTGAGGCAAGAATCAAGATGGACGCTGCTATCAAACGATTGAAGCCCTGCCCCATTTTAACATGCATCACACATGTGAACAAGAGGTAGAGCTGTCAGCCTTATGAGGTAGATCGGTCAGGAAACCGAACCAGATGAGCTAAATCTAATTAGAATTAAGTAGAAGAGTAAAAGTATATTTTACAAGTCTAAAAGTACATTTCTTCCCCCGTCTCAGAAACTAGAGAGAGTCTCTTCTAAGCTTCTTACCCTCCCAGATTTCTACTGAGGGCTAAGTAGCCTTTTACCTGACATGCCCTTGGTCTTCCAAGGCCATTTTCACATAACGTTACAGAAGCTTCAGTCTCGTGGCCAAACTTGCCATCCTGAATTTTTGGATTCACTTTCCAGAGCATCCCTGGCATGAGACAAAAAAAAAAAAAACAGGGAGAAATCACGCCACTCAAATTTGGCTATTCTGCCACCAAAATTGAGCAGTGTGAACTTGAATGACTGGAAGCTGGAAGTAAGGGTTGCATGTGGCTGGATGGTATTGGTGCTTACCAGATTGAAGTTTGAGATTAATGGGGATTTGAACAAGATGAACAATATTCTGGTGCAGGCTTTCACAGCCTGTATTTATTGGACAGAGTTGAGCTTCAGGGTTTAGTAATTATGATTGTTGTCTGGGCAATAATCACTACACCTTGAAACTTGACACTGTCCAACAATATGAACATTCGTAGATATTCCATTGCGGGAGGTTTTTAAGAAGAGATTGAACAAGCTTTTGTCTGAAATGGTATAGGGTCTGTTGCTTGAATAGAGGGTTGGACTAGAACTCTAAGACCTCTTCCAACTCTGTTATGCTGTTGCTAATTTTGGCTTTTAATTTTTCCTCATCTTTAATTACAGATGAATCCTATTCTATTAGGAAAATTGCATTTATAGTTTTGTCATGTCTCATGAATTGTCAAGGTGTTTTTCAAGGGTGACTCAACATTATTGCTTGGGAAGTTGGAGTGCTCAAATTACTATTTTTCCAGATTTTTGCAATGTATTACAGTTTGTAAATTACTGAGCAAACAAAACAGAAGCATAAGGAGTTCATATATTTAATTTTGAAGACAAAGGATCCTAGTAGTGGTAACTCTTTCAAACATCCTTATTTCCTGTTCCTTGCCCACCTTCCTACCTTGGTGGGGTACCATAATATACAGATCTATGTAGAACAAGCTTCTAATTTACATCAATGAAGTGGGCAGGATTCTAATTAATCTTATCAGATCTATCTTGGGGTAAGAGCCTATTGTGCCTGTGAACCTCAAGGCCTCTGCTTTGCCTAGTTGTTTGGTCCTGCTTGTACAACAAGAATAGAGGAAATCCTTGATTTATTACCTCAATTGAGCCCAAAACTTCTGTGGCTAAGCAAAACAGTTTTTAAGTGAATTTTGGCCCATTTTACAACCTTTCTTGCCATGGTTATTAAGTGAATCACTGAAATTGTTAAGTTAGTAACAAGGTTGTTAGGTGAATCTGGTTTTCCCCATTATTTTTGCTTGTCAGAAGGTCGCAAAAGATGATCACATGACCCAGGGACACTCCAACTATCATAAATATGAGTCACTTGTCAAGCTTCTGAATGTTGATCACATGACCATGGGGATGCTACAATGGTCCTACGTGCGAAAAATGGTCCTAAGTTATTTTTGTATCTTTGTTGTAACTTTGAACGGTCACTAAATGAACTCTTGTATATATGTCCTGTTTTGACTCGGCTTTCCCCAAATGGAAGGAATGCCTTGTTCCTGCTGAAGATATTAATGCAAAGTTCTCCCTTTTAGCCTCCTTTGTAATAAGAAAAGTTTCCCCTTTGCCTTCTATTACAGTACTGTATCAAGTTTTGGTCGCCACACTATAAAAAAGGTGTTGAGACTCTAGAAAAAGTGATTAGGGGACTGGAGGCTAAAACATACGATGAACAGTTGCAGGAACTGGGCATGGCTAGTCTAGTGAAGGGAAGGACCAGGGGAGATGTGATAGCAGTCTTCCAATATTTGAGGGGCTGCTACAGAGAGGAAGGAGTCAGGCTATTTTCTAAAGCACCCAAAGGCCAGACAAGGAATAATGGATAGAAACTGAACAAGGAGAGATTCAACCTGGAAATAAGGAGAAACTTTCTGACAGTGAGAACAATCAACCAATGGAACAGCTTGCCCTCAGAAGTTGTGGGAGCGCCATCACTTGAGACTTTCAAGAAGAGATTGGACTGCCATCTGTCAGAAATGGTGTAGGGTCTCCTGCTTGGGCGGGGGTTGGACTAGATGACCTACAAAGGCCCTTCCAACTCTGATTATGTTATTATTATCTGTTACTATCCCTTATCTGTTACAGACCTTCCCACAGATCTCCACACTGCCTTGGTTTGCACTCCTCTTTCCCCTCTGTATCTTGCTCTCCATCAGAGGCATCCGTGATTTAATTGATGATGTTGTAAGTATTTGTTTTCAGCACCTGCAAAGGCATCCGTCCAACTGGATGACTGTTTGTAATCTCTTGGAGGAGGATAGTAGGATCATTCTGTAGCAGAAGAGTTTATCAGATTCATCTGGGGGGAGGGGGAGGGGAAAGAAACTCAACAATCTAGACAGGATGCTACCATTCTGGAGGGGGAGGGGGCAGGTTGCTGGAGCCGGATTCCTTGCATGGCTTTCGCTTTTGCTGTAACGCATGGGATTTAGGGAGGGGCTTCCTCCCAGCCAGAGCCAGCTTACCAAGGTGGCAGTGCCCTGAGAGTGAACTGCTATCCAGAGGTGGTATTCAGCAGATTCTGACCAGTTCTGGAAAACCGGTAGTGGAAATTTTGAGTAGTTCGGAGAACTGGCAAATCCCACCTCTGACTGGCCCCGCCCACATCTATTCTCTGCCTCCTGAGTCCCAGCTGATTGGCTGGGTCCTCTTTGGTTGTCCTGCACAGGAGGGCAGAGCTGGAAAGCAGGTTAGTGGGGTGGGGAGGGAATGGGGATTTTGCAGTAACCTTCCCCTGCCACCCACCAAGCCACGCCATGCCACACCCACCAAGCCATGCACACAGAACCGGTAGCAAAAATTTTGAATCCTACCACTGCTGCTATCAAGTTAACATCTCGGAGTTCTCAAAACACCCTTGTGGCATACTGTTGGCCACTGGTGTACTGGAAGATTGGGGTGTGGTTGTGGTTTGAAGAGAGAAAATTAGCTTAATGCTTTATGCGGAAACTTCAGGTTCTGCCTGACTTCTCTGCAATCACTGGCTCTCTGTAAAAGCCATTTCAAGAGTCATGCTTTCCTGAATAAAGATAGCTGAGGCAGCTATCTTTATCAGCCTGTTTGACAACTTTAATATCTAGGACTTCATCTTCAACTCCAACTCCAACTCCCAACACGTGGGCTATGGAGATTCTCAGTCATCCAGGTCATGGTTGTCCCAAAGGTGCTCTTTCCAAACGGTAAATTGACTCTGTCCTTGAAGGTATGTTGCTTCTCATCCAAGAAGCTTCTTCAGTTCTGACTGAAGGATTTATGTTCCTTGAGGTCATCTGGTCGTTAGTACTCAGAATGATAAGATGAGGAGTGAAACATCTTCAAGGAAAAACAAAGTCCAGTTGCCTTTAAAAAGCCCTTTGGGACCATGCATGGGCTGCCAAATTCTGGGAGTTAAGGTCCATGCATCTTAAAGTTGTCAAGTCTGAAAAACAGTGATGTAGAAATCAGGTCATTTTTGGCACTAATCTTTGTTTTAAGATCCCTCATTGGCTCTATATCATGCAGAGAAATTAAGGTAAGGTTGTTAGTGTTTTTAATCAATGACAAACCTCTAATCAGGCCCTCTGTGTATTATTTTGAAGTGGAACTGTAGTGTATTGAACTGAAGTGTATTGTAGTAAACTACCTGGTTGAAGACCAGGATACTTGTTCATTTCTCTTCTTATTTGAGCATAACTAGAACAGAAGGAATTTGTTTTAAGCCCCTAACTCACCAGGATTCAGATTGAAGGATTTAAGGGCACTTTCCCAAAGCCTTAATAGTTTTTGACTGTAAGCAGTAAGGACGACCTACCTTCAGAAGAATCTACCTGCATTTTGGGCCTTGCACCGGATAGTTAGGTTAACACAGGTGCTATGTATTTTAATTTGACTTACTTTTTATGTTCAGGCTCACTACAGACTGGAATGTAGGGCAGCTTTTATCCTACAGTTGTATGGATTGATTAGATAGCTTCTAACATTCTTAAACTGAAAAGATAATTTACAGGAGGATGGCTGGATACTGTCTCCTGATAAGAGCAAAGTTTCTTAGTGTCAGCTGGCCTTTGATTATCTAACTTCAAACAAGCTTTGTGGTTGATTTACTGTGCAAAGGAGGGGTTACTCTTATCTTGTCCAACCAACTTTCCTCCTTCATTTTTCTTTGTTGTGGGAACTATAAAAAGAAATGTAAGATGGGTCTCCTCTTTCATAGAGAGATCCGACTTTTTCAGGATACTCTAATAAACTGCTTTTCTATGATTTTCTGACTCGGTTGCTTATTGGGAAGGTAAACTGAGGCAGAACCTAGGGCCAGCTTTGGCTATCGGTGTCACCTGGTTTTAAAGAAGGTAAGCCTAGGGCAAGAAAAGAGCAAGCAGGTAGTTTTATCCTGCTCCACTGGAGAAAATTATATACATTGTTAAAATATATTAAAATCTAACAGTTAAGATATGGCACTTAATTCTACTCTATTTATGCCCTGGGATTCTCAGGTTGACCAAAGCTAAATGAACCACATTTTTCAGGATTATCTTCATCCAGAAAAGGCAAAAGAAGGTCAGGGCATTTCAAAAGCCCATTTCCTGTATGCTTTGTATTAACTTTTCATAATTTGATGGAAGTGTATTTCACATTCCACATTTTATATTTCACATTCCACATTTGCTGGAATGTGAGATGAGAGTTTCTGGTCAGAGGACTGGTAATCTTTGATCAAACTTGGCATGGTTTCTTGGAACTGAAGTCTGAAGTCTATCTGCCAAGTTTAAGAAACCCTGGATTAGGTGAAGTCCTCAATGAAAAGATGCTCAGTGTACCAATGCATTTCACGCATTCCTTTTTGCTTCTCAGGCACGACACCAAAGTGACGGGGAAATCAACAACCGACCTTGTGAGATCTTGACAGGTGGAAGGTAAGCCAACCTGGAAGATGCTTTCAGAAACATGTTAACCTCCTTTGAGAAGCACTATCCTTTTAAGTAAGAGAATAAAGTCGGAGAACAGGGGATAACTAATACTTTTTGACTTATATTCTTCTTGGAAGTTATTAATAGTAATGAGCTTCCTGGAATGGGATAGCAAGTCATGGGCAAATACGGAGACCTTCAAGGGATTGCCAAAAGACCCATATTAGAATAAGTAGTGATGGCTTAATACTGAAAAAAATTGGGATGTGACCTTCTATCTGACTAGTGATTGACAGGAATCACCCAAAGAAGATAGCAGCAGCACTTAGACGAAGCTTCTTGGATGAGAAGCGAAATGTCTTCAAAGAAAAATAGAGAATCCAGTTACCGCTTGAAAAAATCACTTTGGGACAACCATGAGTTAGATGACCGAGAATCTCCATAGACAATAGGCTTATATACCATTTCATAGTGCTTTACAGCCCTCTCTAAGTGGTTTACAGAGTCAGCCTCTTGCCCCCAACAATCTGGATCCTCATTTTAATGACCTCAGAAGGATGGAAGGCCGAGTCAACCTTGAGCCCATCAGGATTGAACTCCTAGCAGTGAGTAGAATTAGCCTGCAATATTTCATTCTAACCACTGCACCACCAGGGCTCATAAGGTCAATGGCTTGATTGACTTGATTGTTATTACTTTTTCCAGTGGCACTGAATCATCAGGCAGCAACGCCCAAGCAAGCCACAAGAAACAGGGAGAGTGGCGATCTGTGGGCCCTTATCTCTCACAATATCACATTTCATGCTTAAAATGCTTGCTTGCAAAAAATGAACTTGCTGTCAAATGTTGACATCTTCCTACAAGTGCCTAGAGGTGTGTGCAAAGAACATCTGTGACTTCACTTATTTACAACTATAGTAGGGAAAGCTGACATGAGGGCAACTTGGAGTGAATTTCTTCAGTGAGGGGAAACATTCTCCAACAACTCTTTTAAGACTTTTTCCAGTTTTAAAACTTTATTAATTTTTTTAAAAAAGTAGAATAAAAAAGAAAAGGTGTTAAAAAGGGGGAAAGGGATAACAAAAAATTGCAGGGTACAAGTAACAACAACAAAAACTATATAAAAAACTATCTTTCGTCTTTCTTTGATACTGTTCTGACCCAAACCTGTTCTGTTCCAAGTAAAACAAACACCAGACAGAGATAAAAGCAACACCTTTTAATGCTTCTCTGCGAATTCTGTTAATTCACGGTTAAAAGGCTATTAAAACTAATCGTCTCTGATAAGAACAAGCCTTGCCAAGGTTGTGCAAGGCTGTCAAAAGCACTAGATTAAGTTGCCAAGAAATATTCCAAACAAAAAGTCTTCAAACACAAACCAAGATATTCCGAACGTCCACAAGGCTTGAAGTGCAAAACCTTCTTTGCTTCCTGCAAAGAATACCAGTCTCTCAGGCTGGCTTTTACCTCTTAAGGGAGGGGCCATTACCTTGCAGCCTTACTCCCAAGTCACCTGTGCTGCTGCCGCTGTTTTTTCCTACAAGCAGCCCTGCACGCATGCACACTGGGCACAGGCTCCTTGGTGTCCTCTGCATCACTGCTGCCAGCCTCCACAATCTCTGAAGGCAGCACTCACTCCCTGATGGTCGTGGCCCCATCCCTGCATCACACGCAGGCCCCTCATCTGAGTCCTCACTCTCTGGGACCTCAGCCCTCCGCACCTGCTGCCGGTGAACACAACAGATACAGATAAAAATCAGTAAATCAATCACCCTTGAACTACCATAACAAACAGTACCTCTATCACCATAAATATATTAATCATCAAAACCCAGACCTCATTTTTATCAGTTTCGGTCAAAAATTCCAAGAGTTTGTTTCTAGGTAGAAACGAAGCAAGATAAAGACTTTTCTTTAACCAAAGCAGCCAATTTTGCCATCTCTCTGTTCTTATTCACTGCAAATTCACCTTTTTTCTTTCCTGAGCTTTTTAGTTTATTGACACAAGTCCCATAAAGTGGATTTATTTATTTCATTTGTATTTATTTATTAACTTGTATTCCGCCTTTAATATTTTTATCAATAACTCAAGGAGGCAAACCTATCCAACACACCTTGCTCCTCCTATTTTCCCCGCAAAAACAGCCCTGTGGGTGGGCTGGGGTTGAGAGAATGTGATTGGCCCAAAGTCACTCAGCTGATTTTCATGGCTAAGGTGGGACTTGAGCTTGTGATCTCCTGTCCCAAAGGTGCTTTTTCAGGAGGCAACTGGACTTCCTTGTTTTTTCTTTGAAGTTGTTTCACTTCTCATCCAAGAAGCTTCTTCAGCTCTAACAAGATGGTGGGAATGGAAGGAATTTTATTCCTTGCAGACAGCTTGTGGTTTGCATGCTTTTAGAGTAGCGGTTGCCAACCAGTGGGCCCCGAGAAAATTTTGGTGGGCCACAGAGAAATCTCACCCCCAGAGCAACCCCCCCAAGCAATTAATCCAGGCTGCACAGAAACACAAGGCTGCGCTGCCCACATGGCCCACGGGAACCCTCCCTGCCCACTCACTCCTTACCTGGCAAACTTGCCTGCTAAATTGCTATTTTTCCTTTTTCTGACCATAAGCTGTTCTGCTGTGCTGGGAGATTTAGATTAGCTAGGAAGCAGGAAATGGTTGGATTTCTTGCTTTCTAGCTAGTCTTTAAATCTTTGGCTCTGCTTTTAAGCACAGCCCAACCTCCCTTAGGACTGGAGGTTCTATTATTCAGTGCAGACTCACGACAAGCAAATTTTATGTGACAGTCTCAGGTAGCTGATGGCAGATAGATAGATCACTGAATGATTCTGTGAGCAAGTCAATTTCCCTGCCTGCTTTGCCTGATTTTGGGTAAAAGTTGCTCTTTTTTTTACAAAAAAATTCAATATTTATATAAATATTTATAATATTTACATACAAGCTGTTATGTATGCAGGGTTTGAATTGATTGGTTGTTCTTGTAAAGTGTTTGAAATCATTGGTTAAAAAGTGCGGGAAAACCCTGCACTCTGATTGGCTGTCAGCCGAGGCAGCCGGCTATATATAGCTGCCTCAGCTAAGCCAAATTGGGTCCGTTCTGAGCTGAAGTCACAATAAAACTTAAGAGCTGAAGCACTCCGTGTCTGCCTCTTCATGCAAACTTAACACAAGCCATGCTCAGCCAGTCACATGACCACCAAGCCACACCCACAAATTAGGCCACACCCACATAACTGGTTAGTGGTCCCTGGTATTTAAAATTATGAGTTTGGTGGTCCCTGAGGTCCAAAAGATTGGTGACCCCTGTTTTAGAGGGTCGTTGAAGCACTTGGAGTTTTATCTGTATTCTCAAAGTCACCTGAGTAAAGCTCCTGGTTCCTGTAGTCTGCAATTTTCCCTCTGGAAATAGAGGACTACAGGAACCAAATTGCAGACTACAGGAACCAGGAGCATTACTCAGGTGAGCTTGAGGACATAGATAAACCTCCATGTGCTTCAATGACCCTCTAAAAGGATGCAAATGACCAACTGACTGCAAGGAATATAAATCCTTCCATTCCCCATCATCCAGTCAGAGCTGAAGAAGCTTCTTGGACGAGAAGAGAAATGTCTTCAAAGAAAAAACAAGGAAGTCCAGTTGCCTCCTGAAAAAGCACCTTTGGGACAACCATGACCTGAATGACTGAGAATGTCTACAGACTTTTGCGATCTCCTGCTTTCTAGACTGGTGATTTAACCACTAGACCAAACTTTTCTTATCTATTATCTTTCCCATATTCCCAGTTTCTGCAAAATGAAATGGTGCGATATACAAGTGGGTGATATCGTTTGCCTCCACAAGGATAGCTTTGTACCGGTAAGAATTCGTCTTTTCCTGTCTTAATCAAGGCTGCCCCCGAATAACATTTTAAGTTCTCGAGAGACAAAATCATGGTTGAGCTTTCATCAGGATCGTTTTGCTTTTCCAGCAAGTTGCTAAGATTGAAATGAAAGGCGAGGATTAGAGGCGGGCAACAAATTTCTTGACTACGTACCAAACAAACAAAATGTTTTTGGCGAGATTATTTCAAGAGTGGTTAAAAATATTGAGATCCTAAAAGAAGCTGCTACGTCTTCTAATTATGGCAACTCTGTTTCGGTTCAGAACAGAAGAGCAGAGTTTTGAAAACTTTTGTGTTTGCAAATCTCCATCTTTAGATTGGATCCAGGGGTTGGAAGGGAATGTCCTTTGTCCTATAAAGGCTTGTGTAAAATTGCTGGTGGAAAATAACAGGTTTTAACATGCTTCCCATCATTTGCACGGTGATGATGTTTTGTGTATAACTAGACCTGAAATCATGAAATCCATTCAGGGCTGCAGTCATCTAGACCCGTGATGGCGAGCGAACCTATGGCACGCAGGCCACAAGTGGCATGCAGAGCCATTTGTGCTGGCACACGAGCTGCAGGCAAACTTACCTCACTGCGCATGCGCGCGACTCACTGCTAATTTTCGGCCAGTTTGAGGCCTTTTTCGGCCTCCCAGAGGCTTCAGGAAGGCTTCTGCAGGCTTTTCAGGCCAAAAACTAGGCCTGTTTTGTACCGGAAATGATGAAACGGGCCTAGTTTTTGGCCTGAAAAGCCTGCAGAAGCCTTCCTGAAGCCTCTGGGAGGCTGAAAAAGGCCTCAAACCAGCCGAAAATCAGCTGTGAGGCGCAGTGCAGGTAAGGGGGCAGCGTGGGTGGGTGGGGATTGCATGCGCATACATAGGGGGTGGGGGGGGCACGCATTGCCTTCTGGGTGCTGGCACGTGAGCGCGAGCGTGCAAGTACACGCACAATTTTTGGCAAAGGAGCCCAAAACGGTTAGCCACCACTGATCTAGACAGTTACAATCTACTTTTTTTAAAAAATCTTATTTAAAAAAAAACTTTGCCAAAGAAGGCAATGGACAACAAATAAAATATTTTATTTATTTATTTGATTTTTGTCCTGCCTATTATTTTACTAGTATTCCTTCCTCCTCCTATTTTCCCAGTGGATGAGGTGGATTGGGCTAAGGGAGAGGAACTAGCCCAAAGTCATGCAGCTGGCTTTCATGCCTAAGGTGGGACTAGAACTCCCTGTCTCCTGGTATTTGGCCCAAAGTCACCCAGTCACTTTTCATGCCAAAAACGGGACTATAAGTCATAGTCTTCCAGTTTCTAGGCCAGCATCTTATCCATCACACCAAAGTGGCTCTCGTATTTCAGTCTGAATTTACCTAAGTTTTCATTTTCTGTCAATCCAAAAGCATAATTTTGGAATCATTGAATATTCTCACTTTTCTGAATTTCACCGTTCTGCAATTCACCCTTATTTTAAGACGTATATCAGGAAAAACTGTATGAAAGCCATGTATTTATTATTTGTATAATTTATAGGCTGCCCATCTGACCTCAAGGTAACTCTCACCAACATATTACATGCATTAGGGGAAATGGTTTCTTAAAACTGCATCTTTATCAAATTACCAACTAAAGTCTCTGACTTTGGAGAACTATGGACAATTGAGCTGATGGTAGTCCTCCACTTACAATCACAACTGGGACTGGCATTGCTGTTATAAGTTGAGTGAGACCTGATTTTATTACAAGTTTTACTTCAATCATTAAGTGAGTCATTGAAGTCATTAAGTGAATCATTGCAGTTGTTAAGTGAATCTTGTGGTGGTTAAGAGCATGGAGGATCCATTTACATTGTCCAGTTGTTAAATTCCATGTATAGGTAGTTCTCAACTTACATCCATAATGGAGTGGACAGCATCAGAACTTTGAAACTGGATCATAAATACTTTGGGGGGATCCATCGTAACTTTAAACAGCTGTTGAACAACCAGTTATAAGTCAAGACTACCTGTACTAGGTATATAATGTAAGAGAAGTTTTTTAAAGCTTTATTAGCCCTTATGCCTGTATGGAAAACGATTGCCTAAGACAGTGATGGCTAACCTTTTTGGCATCGAGTGCCCAAAGCATGCGCATGCCCAATACGTGCACATCCCTTGCACATGCGCATACATCCCTGGCATGCGCACATGCCCTATGCATGCACCCCATCCCCGTGCATGTGTCCTATCCCCCACGCATGCGTGCACGGTCCAGCGCATGCACCCTGCCCTCACGCATGCATGTGCATCCCCGCACAGGCATCCCACCCCCACACATGTGCACACATCCCCACACATGAGCCCCACACCTGTGCATGCATGTATGCCCCTCGCACATGCGCCCTGTGCCCCTACATGCATGGCAGAGACCTGAAGACCAGCTGGCCAGCGGGAGGCATGCGCATGCATGCATGGTAGAGCTGAGCTGTATGGCGATGGCTCATGTGCCCACAGAGTTCACCATCACGGGCCTAGGACAGCATTTTGTTGGAGATGTAATAAAGACAATGCTTCTTTAAAACGTGTTTTTACAAAGTCTTATATTTACTAAGCTTTGACAGAAAGTAGTGGATAATATTGATGTGATAAAAGCCAAAATTTTCAGAAGATGGATCTATCAACAAAGCTCTCTGCTTTTCTAGGCTGACCTCCTCTTACTCTCCAGTTCTGAACCAAACAGCCTCTGCTATGTGGAGACCATGGACATAGATGGGTAATGTCTTTCCTTGTTATCTTTAATAGAATGGAATGGAATGGAATGGAATGGAATGGAATGAACAATAGAATCTTTATTGGCCAAATGTGATTGGACACACAAGGAACACATGTTGGTGTTAACTTACAAAGTCCTACATGGCTTGGGTCCGGGGATTGGACACACAAGAACACATGTTGGTGTTAACTTACAAAGTCCTACATGGCTTGGGTCCGGGGTATTTACAGGAGAATCTCCTGCCAGCATCGACTTCCCATCGCCCTGTACGCTCCCACAGGCAGAGCCTCCTTGGGGTGCCGTCGGCCAGACAGTGTCAGCTGGCGGTGCCCAGGGGTAGGGACTTCTCTGTGGCACCCTGTGGAACCAAATCCCCTTAGGGCTCCGATTAGCCCCGGATCTCCATTCCTTCCACCGCGACCTGAAGACCTGGTTTTTTTCAGCGAGCTGACCTGGACTGAAGTGAAGTGGGATGGGTTTTAACTGTATTAAATTTTATTGGTTTTAGAACTTATTGGGCTTGGGGTTTAATTGTGTTTTAATTAACTGATTTATATTGTGTAATTTTTATATTGTGATCCGCCCTGAGTCCCTAGGGAGAGAGGGCAGCGTACAAGTCCAATAAAATAAATAAATAAATAAATAAACTTATCTCCGATGCATAAGCTCTCAGTATACAAACAACTTGATACAAACAGTAAGTGATAAATCATGATCATAGTCATCATAAAAATACATTCATCATCAATCATAAGATACAACACTTAGTGATAGTCACAGGATACTAAAGAAGCAATAGACATAAATCATACTAGGATACTAAGAAAACAATATGAATCGTAAGATGCAAGCAACGAAGATCGGGTTTGATTGCCCTGTCATTATGCATAGAATACGAACCTTCTCAAATACTGGCTGGGGAATTCTGGGAATTGAAGTCCATACATCTTAAAGTTCCTGAGGTTGAAAAACGCTGATGTAGATTTTTCACATGTCAAAGGTGCTCTTGGATAGGGGATAGAATAAGGGCAAAAAAAAAATCATTTTGATACCAGTTAACCAGTTATTTAGTTAAAGGTGATTTCAACTTGTTTCATTCCTTGCAGAGGGAATAATTGAAGATAATGTAGGAAATAATTTTGCCAGGACTCATGCTCTGGTTAATTGCCAGTAGAGGAACACATTCAATTAATTAATTTAAATAAATTAATTTTGATGAAACAGCATTGGTCTATGCACATAAACACAGGTAGTCCTTGACTTACAGCACAGTTGACACCAGAATTTCCATTGCTACACAGGGTGGTTGTTGAATGAGTTGTGCTTAATTTTATGACCTGTTTTGCCATGGTTGTTAAGTGAATCACTGCAGTTGTTAAGTGAATCTCTCAGTCATTAAGCGACTCCAGCTCTCCCCCTTGACTTTCCTTCTCAGAAGTTGGCTGGAATGGTCACAAATGGCAATCCCATAACCCAAGGACGTTACCACCATCATAACAGACAACAAATAATCAGAGTTGGAAGGGACCTTGTAGGTCATCTAGTCCAACCTCCTGCCCAAGCTGGAGACCCTACATCATTTCTGACAAATGGTAGTTCAATCTCTTCTTGAAAGCTTCCAGTGATGAAGCTCCCACAACTTCACTTAACAACTAAGTTACTCATTTAATAACTGCAGTCATTCGCTTAAGAAACATGGCAAGAAAAGCCATAAAATGGGGCAAAAATTCACTTCACAATGCAAATTCTGGGCTCAATTGTGCTCATAAATCAAGGACTACCTGTATTTTTAATCACATGACCGTGGGATGCTGCATCGGTCAAAAGTGTGATGACTGGTTGTAAGTCAAGTTTCTCAGTGCCGTTGTAACTTTGGACACTGAATAAATGGTTGTTAAGTGACGGACCACTGTAGAAATCCAAAGAAAGTAGCACATACTCCCATCCCATCCTTCATTTAAGAAAGGTTGTCCACTAAATTTAAATTGAAACAATACAATACAATACTACAATACAAAAGCACCACTCATTTTCCAATTTTTAAGCTGACTCCGTTCTGCTTTTTTTCAGAGAGACTAACCTGAAATACAGACAAGCTCTCCTGGTAACACATGAGCAGCTGACCTCCACAGAGAACATGGCTGCCTTTGATGGTCAGTGTTTCTCCTAATCCTTCCTTTTCATTTTCAGAAATGGTTCCTTGGGAGTGGTGGTTTCATTTATGATTAGCCTGGTTCTACTGGGGTTTGTCATTCAGAAAGGTTGGCACTTCGGCGGTTTGAATCCCTAGCACCACGTCACGGAGTGAGCTCCTGTTACTTGTCCCAGCTTCTGCCAACCTAGCAGTTTGAAAGCATGTAAAAAATGCAAGCAGAAAAATAGGGACCCCTTTGGTGGTCCACATGACCATGGAGACGTCTTCGGACAGTGCTGGCTCTTCGGCTTTGTAGCGGAGATATAGCCCTTCTATTTTTTTTTATTTTTTATTTTTATTTTAATTACATTTATATGCCGCCCTTCTCTGGAGACTCAGGGCTGACTTACAATTTTGGGATACAACCCAGTGTGCTCAGCAATAGCCTTCATTCCATTGTATATGCCTGCTTATTACTAAGCGGCATTTTTACAAAGTCAGCTAATTGCAAAACAAAAAGTCAGCTAATTGCCCCCAACAATCTTGGGTCCTCAATTTACCTACCCCGAGAGGATGGAAGGCTGAGTCAACCTTGAGCCTGGTGGGATTCGAGCCTACAGCAGTTGTAGGCAGCTGGAACTTAAGTGCAGGCAAATAACAGCCTGAGCCACCAAGGCCCTCCTAGAGCCGGAAACGACTAGCATGTATGTGTGGGGGGAACCTTTACCTTTACCTTACTGGGGTTTTAAAGAATACTGTAATTGAATTCTCTTTCCTTTCCTATTTAAGTTTTGATCTTATAAATGACTTTAGAAGAGACGTATTTCATGGAGGAAAATGCGCTTGAAATTTTTTTTAAAAAAACATATCTATCCCAATTGGAATAAAGGCACCATTTTAACATGAATGCTAAATTAGGTGATGGGACTGCAGGAAAAAGAGGGTTTGTTTACAGTCGAAAAGCAGGTGAGCCAGGTTCTCATCTCCTCTTTCCAACTGTCCAGGTGAGGTAGTCTGTGAAGAGCCAAACAGCCGGTTACACAACTTTATCGGTACCTTAGAGTGGCACGGAGAGAAATACCCTCTTGATTATGAGAAAATCCTGCTGCGTGGCTGTAGAGTGCGAAACACAGAGGTCTGCTACGGCCTTGTTATTTATGCAGGTAAGGGAGCAAGATCAGTCTTGCTTTTCATGGAATCAAGGTTGGAAGGGACCTCTGAAGTCATCTAGCCCAACCCTGGAGCACAAGGCAACATCTTGATGCAGCTTTAACAGTGGAACTTTTGCAATTTAGTGTCCTTGTGGCAATGTGTCATTGCCATCTCCCTCCAGCAAAAAAATATCTATTCATCCATCCATCCAACCATCCAACCAACCAACCAACCAACCAACCAACCAACCAACCAACCAACCATCCAACCAACCAACCAACCAACCAACCAACCAACCAACCAACCATCTATCTGTTGGACAACCATTTATCTGAAATGATATAGGGCAGTGGTGGCTAACCTTTTTGGGCTCCTGTGCAGAAAATCACACCCACGCGCACTCCTGTACCAGCACCCAGAAGGAATGTGCGTGGGGGGCAATGCCCCTGCACATGCACGTGTGAACCCCTGTGCACACTGCACATCTCTGTGCATGTGTGATCCCTCATGCACCATGCATCTCTGTGCATGCATTTGCATCTCCCACACCCCCTCACCCCCCTGTACATGCGCGCCAGATACCCAACAATTGGCTCTTGGGTGGGCAGCACGCGCACAGTGGGGCTCTTCCAGGGGACCTCTTGCATGCCAGCAGAAGTGGCTCTGTGTGCCACTTCCAGCATGCATACCATAGGTTCACCATCACAGATATAGGGTTTTTTGCCTAAGCAGGGGGTTGGACTAGAAGACTTCCAGTCTGTTCTGTTCTGTTTTGTTCTGTTCTGTTCTGTTCTGTTCTATTCTGTCATCAATCCATGTATTATCATCATCTCCCTCCCTCCCTCTCTCCCAAGGAAGAGTATTCATCATCCATAGAGAAATATTTCCTAAAGTTTTCCAAATCCTGCTTCTCTGTCACTGTCTGTCTTGCTGTCCAGAGAAACAGGAAATAAAATTATTCTAACTTCTTCTCTTCAGCAGCTGGCCAGAGACATCTGAAGGGAGAAAGACCACTAATCAGAGGTGCCACAGAAGACACTTTCCATTTTAATTGGAGATGGATTGACCATCTTTATGTTTGCAATCCAGGATTTTCCAAATTTGGGACTTTAAGGCATGTGGACCTCAACTCCCAGAATTCCCTAGCCAGCCATGGGAATTCTGGGAGTTGAAATCCATGCATCTATCTTAAAAGTTTCAAGGTCGAGAAAGCCTGCTCTAATCCTTTCTTCTCCAGTCCAGATGTTCCCATAATCTTTTAACAAACTCCAGTCTACCTCTTTCAACTGAACTTTTCTTTTGGATGACATGCTAGGTCACTTCTGTGGCATATTTGCCCTTCTTTTTTCTACATTTACTCAAGTGGGAAGCGTTAAAGCAACTGACTGATCATACCAGTTCATGCTTTCTGGGCTCTGGATAATCTCAAATAGTATCTCTCTTGCTTCACTTGGAACAGCTGCACCAGTGGTGGGATTCAAATTTTTTTACTACCGATTCTGTGGGCATGGCTTGGTGGGCATAGCAAGCGAAGGATACTGTAAAATTTCCATTCCCTCCCTACTCCTGGGGAAAGGTTACTGCAAAATCCCATTCCCTCCCACCCCACTAACCTGCTTTCCAGCTCCTCTCTCCTGTGCAGGGCAACAAAGAAGACCCAGCCAATCAGCTTGGAGGAAGGTACTGTTTGCTTCTCCAGAACTGGTCAGAACCTGCTGAATACCACCTCTGAGCTGCACCCATACCTGTGATGAGATGTGAGCCTTACGATCTGCTTTGAAACTGTTTTAAGAGTTTTTAAATTAAAAACAGCTAGATAAGTAAAGGCAGAAGTGGTATTCAGCTGGTTCTGACCAGTTCTGGAGAACCGGTAGTGGAAATTTTGAGTAGTTTGGAGAATTGGCAGATACCACCTCTGACTGGCCCTGCCTCCATCTATTCTCTGCCTCCCAAGTGCCAGCTGATCGGCTGGGTCTTCTTTTGTTGCCCTGCACAGGAGAACAGAGCTGGAAAGCAGGTTAGTGGGGTGGGGAGGGATGGGGATTTTGCAGTATCCTTCCACCAGGAGTGGGGAGGGAATGGAGCTTCTATAGTAACCTTCCCCTGCCGTGCCCCCCAAGCCACGCCCCCCAAGCCATGCCTACAGAAACGGTAGTAAAATTCTTTGAAACCCACCATTGAGCAAAGGAACCTAACAACCAACCAATCAAGATCAAATAATGTGCTGTCTCCCAATATTATTTCATAATGGAAATTGGGGACAGCCTGTTTGCGTGTAGGTCCACCTGCCCTCAAACATCATCTTAAACTGAGGTGACACAGAGCACTGAGTAGTAGCCAATCCGGTTCACACCTACGGGCATCTGGGAATTGGTTTCTCCCACTGTGGCAGCTGTGTTTATTTTGTTTTAAATCCAACCATCTCAAATGTCTCATTTCCAGGTTTTGATACCAAAATCATGAAAAACTGTGGAAAGATCACGTTAAAAAAAACAAAACTCTGCCATCTGATGGATCGTCTCGTGCTCATGGTAAAAGCTCCCTGCTATTCATGGCCAGGAAGAACAAGAAGGATAAGAAAGGGAGGTGGTTCTACCTTGAGTAGGATGGGGTGGGGTGGGGTGGGGTGGGAGTGGAGTGGAGTGGAGTGGAGTGGAGTGGAGTAGAGTAGAGTAGAGTAGAGTAGAGTAGAGTAGAGTAGAATAGAATAACTTTATTGTACACTAATCAGCATAGATTAAAATGAAGAAGCATGCAAAGGGGGGGTCAAAAACAGCAAGATGGCGGCGGCAGCAAAGCTCCACCCCTTTATATATGAGTGTGACTTTGATAAATGTACAAAAGGGATAGGCTTCAAATTGCATGGCCAAAGCCAACATTTTGCTTTATTTGACTCCCTCCCTTGCAAATGGCCACTGCTCCCTTCTCTAATGTTTACTTTCATTATTCAACATCTGCTTGTCACAACCCTGAGAACCGCATCCACAGAACTAGTGCCATGAGCTTTGAAGTTGTTCTCTCTTATGTATAGGTAGTCCTTGACTTACGACCACAACTGGGGCCACAATTTCCATTGACAAGGAAATTGGTTGTTAAGTGAGTTGCTCTGGATTTTACAACCATGGTTGTTAAGTGAATCACTGCAGGAGTTAACGGCATCATGCAGTCATTAAGCAAACCCAGCTTCTTCCATTGACTTTCTTGTTGGAAATGTCCTAGGAAGGTTGCAAAAGTCTATCCCATGACCACGGAGTTCTGCAACTGTCTTAAATACATGACGGTTGCCAAGTCCACAAATTTTGGTCACATGACCTTGGGGAATGCAGCAACAATTTTAAGTGTGAGGACTGGTCATAAGTCACTTTTTTCAGTGTCATTGCAACTTCAAACTATCTCTAAATGAACGGTTTTTAAGTCAAGGACTACCTGTCAGTAGATACCTATCAGATTCTACACCAGCCACTTTCTGTATATTTTACGTTGTACTGAATGCATCCAGAGGGCATCAGATTCAGAAGGGCCTGGCATCCTCTTTTTTGATTTAGGTGGAATCTTTTCCCACTTTACAGGTAGTCCTTGACTTATGAGGGTTTGCTTAGTGACCATTGAAAGTTATGACACTGAAAAAAGTGACTTATGACCGGTTTTCATACTTACATTATGGCATCCCCATGGTTGTGTGATAAAAATTCAGATGCCTCGCAACCGACTCATATTTATGACAGTTGCAGTGCCCCGATGTCATGTGATCCCCTTTTGCGACCTTCTGACCAGCAAAGTGAATGGGGAAACCAGATTCACTTAACAACCATGTTACTAATTTAACAACCACAGTGATTCACTGAACAAATGTGGCAAGAAAAGTCATAAAACGGGGGGAAACTCAACAAATTTTTCACATAACAACATAAATTTTGGGCTCAGTTGTGGTCATAAGCTGAGAACTAACTGTATTTGGAGATATTGAAGTTTGGGCCTGAGTTTTTCCTTCGCAACCCTTCTTCAAACTAAACTGATGCCATTCTTGTTGTTCCATGTTTCCATAGATCACAGTCACTCTCCTCCTGATCTCCTTCTGCCTTGCCATTGGCTCAGGGTTATGGGCCACCAAGTTTTCAAGGAACACAGCTACCTTTTTGCCTTCTACCGCCACACCAGTGCAGTCAGCTATGCCTTCTTTGCATTCTGGGGGTTCCTCATCCTCCTCAGCTTGGTCATCCCCATGTCCATGCTCATCACGTATGTTTCGACTCTTTCTTTTCTTACTCTAGAACAGGGGTGAGGAGCATGGGCCTTTTATGACTTGTGGACTTCAACTCCCAGAATTGGAAATTAGCATTTTCTCCGGTAATATTGTACTACTAACTAGAGCATACAAAACATTTGCTAGACCAATTCTCAAATGCAGCTCATCTGTCTAGAACCCACATTGCATATCGGACGTTAACACAATCGAGAGAGTCCAGAGATATTTCACGAGAAGAATCCTCCACTCCTCTGCTCGTAACAGAATACCTTATGCCACCAGACTTGAAATTTTAGGCTTAGACAAGTTAGAACTACACCAACTTCGGTCTGACCTAAGCGTAGTACATTAAGTTATTCATTACAATGTCCTATCCATCAAGGATGACTTCAACTTCAACCTCAGCAATACATGAGCACACAATAGATACAAACTCAAAGTAAACCACACCAAACTCGATTGCAGAAAATACGACTTCAGCAACAGAGTGGTCAATGCCTGGAATACACTACCTGACTCCGTGGCTTCTTCCCCAAAACCCCAAAACTTTAACCTTATAGACTGTCTACTGTTGACCTCACCCCATTCCTAAGAGGTCTGTAAGGGGCGTGCATAAGCTCACCAATGTGCCTACTGTCCCTGTCCTAATGTCCCCTTTTATTCTTATCCATTTCATGTATTAATAATTATGTTTATACTTATATCTGTTATCTAATACATGCTCGACAAATAAATAAAATAAATAAATAAATAAATAAATAAATAAAATTGGAAACAGATGAGCAACTGTAGCATGTGAACTTAAAGAGGATAATAAGCAGCATGGACAGACCCTATAGCTAAATATCTCTCAGCTTTGATTCATGATGACTAGCATCAGTTCTGCAGAGTTTGAAAGCAGAATCTTCCCCCAGTCCTTCCTGGAGATTTGAAGGGTTGAATCAGGACTCTTTTCACCCAGATCTGCTGGCTAGATCTTCTTGTCCAGGCAAAAAAAAGGAGTGTGACATCTCATCTGCCATCCTGATCATTGTTGTTGTTCTTCCCTAGATTTGAATTTATCTACCTGGTCAACAGCTGTTTCATCAACTGGGACACAGAGATGTATTATGCAGAGAAGGACACACCTGCCAATGCTCGGAGCACAAGCCTGAATGACCAGTTGGGGCAGATCGAATATATTTTCTCAGACAAAACAGGCACTCTGACTCAGAACATCATGACTTTCAAGAAATGTTGTATCAACGGAAACATCTATGGTAATGAAGGGATTCAGAACGCAGGCAAATGTATTGCTCATTTAGAGCAGGGGTCTCCAACCTTGGCAACTTTTAAGACTTGTGGACTTCAACTCTCAGAATTCCTCAGCCAGCACTGGCTGAGGAACTCTGGGAGTTGAAGTCCACAAGTCTTAAAGTTGCCAAGGTTGGAGACCCCTGATTTAGAATGCTGAGATTTGCAAACTCTTGAACTGGAGGAGGATTCAAATGAGTTTGTATCTTGCGGATAGATTCTTGTTTACATGAACAAGTAGCCTTGACTTATAACCATTCATTTTAGCAAGCTTTTGTGGCAGTGAAAAAAGGACTTATAATGGGTCCTCACACTACGACCAACCGATGCAGTCTTGTGATCAAAATTTGGATGCTTGGCAACCAGCATATTTTATGACAGTGGCAGCATCCCAGGGTGAATTTGAAACCTTCCCAGCTGGCTTCTGACAGGCAAAATCGATGGCCTAATGACCATGTGATTCACTTAGCAATCAGGGTGATTCACATAACGACTGTCGCAAAAAAAATGTTGTAAAATTGAGCACAATTCATTTTAGTAGCCACCAATGGAAGTCCCAGTCCCAGTTGTGGTTGTGAGTCAAAGGTTACCTTTAATTTAGCTTAATGTATTAGATCAGAAGCAGGTAAAGAGACTTTGGATCTCATATGGACATTTTGTTATAACTATTGACAAAGCCTTAAAGTGGTTAATCCTTGCCCAGGGTTTATGGTTGATGTAGAGTCCTTGAAAAACCTCAAGCCACACATCTACCATGTGAATGCAGAAAAGGTAGTAGTGGTTCCTTAAAGGAGCTGTGGATGCCCACACTGAAGCCTTTATGCGTTTAAATCTGAATATTTAAATTCAGTTCAATTTGCAAAATAAAACCTATTTGTTAAGAGGAAACTATTTGAAAACCAAAATGAAGCAAAAGCTTAAAAGAACCATTTTTGTATGCCATGCAAAGAGGATGAAAAGGTAATAAGTTAGTCTCCTTCCCAGGCAAACAAACAAAAAAACCTCCCCCTCCTTCCAAATTTTCTACCCTGAGGAATATTTTGTTTACAAAAGAATTTAGTAGAAGTATCAAATTTGAACTGCCAGAGCACAATTTGCAATCTCCCTTAGAAATCAGGGTTTCTTGAACTATGTGCATGTTAGATTTCCTAGTATGTACATGTGCTTACCTTCCACGCATTGTTTCCTTAATATTCTCTTTCTCCCATTTTCATATATTTGTAGGTTCAAGCAACAAGACTGAATCTAAATCAATGGTACGTCACATGTTCGCGCTGTAGGTTTGCCTGTTCTTGTGGCCATACAAAAGGGGATTGCATTGCACACTAGTAATCAAATGAACCTCCCACCAGCTGGTGGCAGGATTGTACCACTGCATTTATAGAAGGAAAAGAATTTTCTCAATCAAATGTCTTCCAGAAACTCATCAACCCCATTCATTTAAACATCACAAGGCAGTTGGATGTATCAGGATGAAGACACTTTATGGTGGATGCACAGCAGGGTTTCGCAACCTCGAAAACTTTAAGACATGTGGACTTCAACTCCCAGAATTCAATAACCAGCAGGGGAATTCTGGGAGTTGAAGTCCACGTGTGTTAAAGTTGTTAAGGTTGAAAAACCTCAGTGTACAAGCTTATGTATAGATCAGTGGGGTAGAATTAACCTCTGGTAGAGACCTGTGAAAAGAAATTGCAGGGATAATCATAATACTAGAAATCATTTTTCTTCAAAATGTTCATTAAGTCCCCTTTAAAAGAGTAGAATTCCGGTGGCACTTCCATCGAGGACAGACGGAGACCACGATCGCGTGCGGCTTCGATCCATGCTTACCCTGTTGGAGGGGTCCCTATGGGACTGAACCATCAGACCCACCTCGGAGGGGTGGGGGAAGAGGGGGAGACCACCAGCTGGGTTGAGGGGAGCTGCATCTCCCCTTCCTGGCTTCATATACTCTCCTGGAAGACAGGGAGAAGCGGCAGTTTCAATGGCTGCCCTGAAGACGGGAAGCTACCAGGACCTAAGTGGGTGCTGGAGAGGTGAAGTGGTGAGCGACGTGTATCCAAACAAGAGAAGCTGAACCTTTTATTTTAATAACCCCAAAAAGCAAAAAAAAAGATTCCTCGCTTGAGAGTACAACAGTGGCAAATAGAAAACAAGAGGACAATATAAGGTAAATAAAAATCTAGACTACAAAAGAGCTATAATGAAATTAAGGAATTGGGAATAATATACAAAACCTGGCATTAAATAGGCATTGGATAAAATGTTGAACTTGCTTGGAATTGATTATCCTTTAAAAAAAAGCCAATGGTTGAAATGCTTGAAAATTAACACTAATATAATTGAAAAAAGGAGGGGAAAAAAGAACTTTGAAAAGTGGAAGCGATATAGAGTGCCACCTAATGGTACAAGGCATTTTTTTCCTGGATAACTTTATGGAAAATTACTGGTCTGTTAAATGTGTCAATGAGAAAAGACATGAAATAAAAGACTTTAACATAACAAGAACCCCAGAAGCTTAAAAGAAAAAGGGGGAGATTGCAGCAAGAGAACAAAGGAAGGCAATATCTTGGGACTGTTGGGGGTTGACTGTGCAAAGGAAACAGAAGGACCAATAAGGAAAAGAGATATAAACCGAGTCTCTTGCAAGGATTACAAATAACTTTAGCTGTGAGCTGCCCCGAGTCTTCGGAGATGGGGCGGCATATAAGTCCAATAAAATAAATAAAATAAAAATAAAGAATAAAATAAAGAATAACACAATTGCTTAAAAATGGAAGAAGCAATCAAAGAATTTAAGTTGGAATTGCAAACTGTGAAAGAAATGATAAAAGAAAGAAGGGCTTTATTGAACACACTGGCAGAAAAAGTAATGCAATTTATAGCAGAACAAAGGAATTCTAGAGAGGAGGAGCCAAAGAAAGAGGAAGACAGCCAAGATGGACATGAAGATTCAGAGACATTGCCAAAAGACACAAAAGGAACTAAAACTAAGACATTGATGACAGAGATAATAAATAAAAGAGAAAAAGCTCCCAAGAGTAAACAAAAGAAGAAGCTGTTACAAGAAGAAATTTCAAAAAAGAGAAAAGGAAAGTGGGGGAGGAAAGATGGGGGACTGGCAGATGGAAATAAATGTAATATTAGAGGAAAAAAGAGGGATAAAGAGGAAAGGCCAGGAAAACTTAGTAAAGGGAAAGCTGGCTAAAACTAAGAGAAATAACAAAGCCGAGAGGTTTAGAGATAAGGGTTAAATATAGCATAAAAGGGGGACACCACATGGGAATGTATCTTGGTATTTTTTTATTAGAAATGTAGACTGGGGAGATTTGAAATTTATAACTTACTGAGAATTACGTTAAGATTATTAGATAATTATAGATGAGAAAAATGAAGATGGAGTGATGCTAATGATAATTTAAATGATATTAGGAAAACAGACTATGATGACTTGGGTGAAAATCTGGTATTGTGTTTAAAAAGTGTGAATTAGGGTTATATAAATGTTATAGGCTGAAATTGGTCAAAAGGAAGTAAAAGGGGAAATTAACTCTGTTTTTATTTTATTTTTTTTTCTTTATGGTAGACATGAAATAGAAAATACAATTGATTATACAAAGGATATGAGAAAATAGAAAATATAATGAACTAGAAGGGATTATGTGTATAAAAATATTTATAATGAATGAATTATAATCAAAAGCAGAGGAATGAAAATTTATTAAAATTATATAAGTAAATTTTGGAAACAAAAAAATATGAAATGATTATATGAATATCTCTGGAATAGATATAAGATATATTGTAGATGGGGGGATATACCATGTGGATCCTAAATGTATTAATCTTACTTTACTTTTACTCATTTTTTCTTTCATTGACTGTCTAATTATATATTGGTCTTGAGAAACTTATAGATGATAACAATACATAAGGTAACATAAAATAGGTGGTAAGCTGAAAATGGAAATAATAGGGGATAAAGAATTGAAAATATATGTGAGGATGAAATGATTTTGATATTGAATTAATGAATTGAAAAATGAAAAGGAAATTTATCTAAAGATTAGTCGAATGGATAATAATTTGAAATGATATTAATTAAGAAAGTTGAAAGTATAACTATGGCTGTATAAATATTGTCATCTGGAATCACGTTGCTCATGTGAAGAGATGTGTAAAAAATAAAAAAACTCTGGAAAAAAAAAGAGTAGCATTAGATAACATGGTATAGGTTAGTGATTTATTATCTTAAATTGATCCATCTGCTATTGTGAGTGTTGGGGGAAAAGGTTCTATATCCTGGAGATGTTGTTGAACTGCAATTCCTGAACAAGGAATCTGTGAAATGAAGAACTGTGAATATTGATAGGGGAAGTTATACAGGTAGTCCTTGACTTTTAACGATTTGTTTAGTGACCATTTGAAATTATAGCAGCACTGAAAAAGTGACTTACCACTGGTTCTTGCACTTACAACTAGCATCCCCACTGTCACTTTATTTTATTATCATTACCTTTATTGTCAGAGTACAACATATGTACAATGAGATTGGCTGAGCCTCCCGTGATCAAAATCAGGGGACTTGGCAACCAGTATGTGTTTATGATGACTGCAGCATCCTGAATCATGTGATCATCATTGGCGACCTTCCCAACAACTTCCAACAGACAAAGTCAATGGGAGAAGCCAAGTTCACGTAATGATCACGTGATTCACTGAACAACTGCAGTGATTCTCTTAATAACCATGGTGAAAAGGTCATAACATTGGGCATGACTCGCTTAAAAACACCTTGCTTTAACCAACAGAAATTCAACCAATTGTGGTCATAAATCAAGGACTACCCAGTACTTGAACCACATCTGAAAAGTGACAGGTTCCCCAGACACAGCTTTTAGAGTGAGTTTTTAATGTGGCATATAAATCAGGGTATATATAGGTGGGCAACCCAGAGGTTGTGAGTCACCTGTGACTCCATTTGTGCCCTCCTCTTTCCTGTGAAGGCCAAATAGACACTGCTCAGTGGCAAAATTTCAGCTATACAATTGCCATTTTATTTATTTCCCTCTACTTCCCAAAATAAGAGGGGCACTAGGAGTCCTGGTGGTGCAGTGGTTAGAATGCACTATTGCAGGCAAATTCTGCCCACAGCTTGGAGTTCAATCCTGACGGGCATCAAGGTTGACTCAGACTTCCATCATTCGAACATCAATAAAATGAAGACCTAGATTGTTGGGGGCAATATGCTGACACTAAACTGCCCAGAGAGTGCTGTAATACAGAAGTCTCCAACCTTGGCAACTTTAAGACTTGTGGACTTCAACTCCCAGAATTCCTCAGCCAGCTCTGGCTGAGGGATTCTGGGAGTTGAAGTCCACAAGTCTTAAAGTTGCCAAGGTTGGAGATCCCTGCAAATACACTATGAAGTGGTATATAAGCCTAACTGCTGTTGCTATAAAGAGGAGGCCTTCTATGAAATGCCATAGGAAGTGAACAGTTTCCAAACTGAGCAAAATATTTGAGCTTCATTCCTTCCAATGATGTTCCCATGTGCTGGGGCCCTCTGGCAATTAAGTGGATCTTAGCCAAAGAAAGTGCCCCACCCCTGAACTCTATGGTTTTTCCCTCCTTCCCAAGATGTCGGTTTACACAGTTTCAGAGCCAACCAATGTAAATAGGTAAATTATCGCGGTGGTTTCCAAGCCCATCTTTGACCCTTGTTTGTCTTTTTTCTCCAAGGATTTGAGCTGGAACAAATATATAGATAAGAAGCTGGAATTTCATGATCAGTTGCTTTTGGATACCATCCGGCGTGACCAGGACCCGGTGGTGAGGGAATACATGCGGTTGCTTGCCCTGTGTCACACTGTCATGGTGGAGGAGAAAGAAAGTGAGTAGACCAGTAGTTGATTCTACTTTTGGTCATCTCAGTTTTGTAGGAGTTGGTCACGAGCTGTGCTGCAGCTGCCAAAAAAGCCAACACAGTTCTAGGCTGCATAAATAGAGGGATAGAATCAGTATCACGTGAAGTATTAATATCACTTTGTAATGCCTTGGTAAGGCCACACTTGGAATACTGCATTCAGTTTTGGTCGCCACGATGTAAAAAAGATGTTGAGACTCTAGAAAGAGTGCAGAGAAGAGCAACAAAGAGGATTAGGGCCTGGAGGCTAAAATATATGAAGAACGGTTGCAGGGACTGGGTATGTCTAGTCTAATGAAAAGAAGGACTCGGGGAGACCTGATAGCAGTGTTCCAATATTTCAGGGGCTGCCACAAAGAAGAGGGAGTCAAGCTATTCTCCAAAGCATCTGAGGGCAGGACAAGAAGCAATGGGTGGAAACTAATCAAGGAGAGAAGCAACCTAGAATTAAGGAGAAATTTCCTGACAGAACAATTAATCAGTGGAACAACTTGCCTCCAGAAGTTGTAGATGCTCCAACACTGGAAGTTTTTTAAAAGATGTTGGATAACCATTTGTTTGAAGTGATATAGGGTTTCCTGTCTAGGCAGGGTTGGACTAGAAGACCTCCAAGGTCCCTTCCAACTCTGTTATTCTATTCTAAAGCTAGGATAGGCTGAGACTGGAGGTAACAGAAAAATCTCCAGCACCCATCTTTTTTTTAAAAAAATTTCTATCCTGCCTTTATTGTTTTTACACAACATAACTCAAGGAGGTCAACATACCCGACATGCCTTCCTTCTCTTATTTTCCCCACAACAACCACCTTGTGAAATGGGTAGAGTTGAAAGAGAGTGACTGGGGCCAAGATCACCCAGCTGGCTTTCATGGCTAAGGCAGGACTTGAACTCATGGTCTCCCGCTTTCTAGCCTGGTGCCTTAACCACTGGACCAAATCATCTCTCGTCTCTGAATACTGAGTTCTTTTGCACCCCAAAGAATAGTGTCAGCTTTGGAAGTCATATTTGCACCCCAAGGAATAGTTTTGGAAGTCATATTGAGACCAGGTGCTCCCACGCTGCCACATTTTGAGCCTGGGAAAATGGGAGGGGGGAATTTCTTGGAGTGTACGTAGTTAGACATAATAACATTCCTTTTCTAATTCAAGGTCATGTTATTTTGCGCATAAGTGAGGGGAAGTCTCAAGCTGGGACAGATGGTGATTGGGGCATGTGATGTGATGATGGGTGCAGATGATTGATTTGTTGTTTTTACTTATTGCAAGGAAGCATGGAACTTTCAGATTTGGGATTCCCCAGTTGTGCCAGTTTACTATCCAAAATAAAAAGAACTTTCGAGAAGGTGTCTGTCTCAGAGTTATTAGTTGGAGTGGAGGTTTTCTGGAATGCTGACAAATAGATTTTATGTGGGCTTCAAATTCTGCTGTGATTGTCAGGGAAAGGTTTAAGCTGACCTCAGCAGAGAGACAGTCTATACTCGAACAGAAAGTTCAGGTGGGAACTGGAAAGACTGGAATGTCTAAGCTATGTTCCAGAAACACTTCAGACATGTATTTGCCTCTTTTCCGAGAAGCCATGTGTCACTGATAACCAGTACAATGTCTAAACTTTCTAACATTACCCAGAAAGGCCAGCTGTAGGTCTTTGGAGCATACTGGTGAGAGGCAGTATTATTTATTTATTTAATTTGACTTGTATGCCGTCCCCCTCTCCAAAAGGACTCGGGGTGGCTCACAGCTAAAACATAACAATAAATAATTACCTAAAACCAGATTAAACGAAAACAACTCAAATACTAAGGGCCTTGGTGGCTCAGGCTGTTAATGGCCTGCACTTAAGTTCCAGCTGCCTACAACTGCTGTAGGCTCGAATCCCACCAGGCTCAAGGTTGACTCAGCCTTCCATCCTCTCGGGGTAGGTAAATTGAGGACCCAAGATTGTTGGGGGCAATTAGCTGACCTTGTAAAAATGCCGCTTAGTAATAAGCAGGCATATACAATGGAATGGAGGCTATTGCTGAGCACACTGGGTTGTATCCCAAAAATTGTAAGCCGCCCTGAGTCTCCGGAGAAGGGCGGCATATAAATGTAATAAAAAATAATAAATAAATAAATAAATAAATAAAAATACAAAATTTAAAACCCCCAAAGTTAAAACAACCATCAAGCCCCCCCAGGAGGTCAGCACAGCCCAGACTGCGCAAATAACCAGGTCTTTAAATCGTGGCGGAAGGTGCAGAGATCGGGGGCCAACCGGAGCCCCGGCGGAAGCTGATTCCATAAAGTGGGAGCCGCCACAGAATAGGCCCTCCCCGGGTCACCGCCAAACAACAATGAGTCGCAGACAGCCCCCCGAGGAGACCCCGTCTGTGCGCTTGCACAGGGCGGTTGGTATTTGATGCTTGCAGGAGTCGTTATCGTAAATACCCTGGACCCATGCCTTGTAGGACTTTGAATGTCATCTCACTGGAAAAGATATCGTCTGTTTTGGTTGTTGTGTTGGCATCTCAACCATCTGATTCGCTTGCCTGCATTTCATTGTCACTGTGAGAAGGATAACAGATTAACAAAATAGCAAGAGTTGGGAGGGACCTCAGAGATCTTCTGGTCCAGGGGTCTCCAACCTGGGCAACTTTAAGACTTGTGGACTTCAACTCCCAGAGTTCCTCAGCCAGCTGGCTGAGGAACTCTGGGAGTTGAAGTCCACAAGTCTTAAAGTTGCCAAGGTTGGAGACCCCTATCTAACCCTTTGCTCAAGCAGGAAATCATATGCCATTTCAGACAAAAGGTTGTCCAATCTTTTCTTAAAAACCTCCCCGTGTTGGAGCATCCACAACTTCTGGAGGCTTTTTACATTTGGCAGTAAAAATCTACCAGCGGAACATCTCCTCAATTCCTTTATTTTGGGTCATCAAAGGAAACATTTATCCCCATAACCACATATCAAATTCCTTAACTGGTGGTTTATGGAGCTGTGGTATAGAGTTCATTTTGGGATGTCACATCTATGAGTTTCAAGTCCTTTTCATACTTTATCACCCTGTTTTGCCATCCAGGTGCCTCCAGGACATGTACAAACACGGCATAAAGTCAAGCACTTTCCACTCTACTTTAAGTAAGGAACCCAGGTCTCCTGTGCATCTACTTTTGTTCCCAATGTTATAACAATTCAGCTCTTCATTACATAAATCCTTTGGTCATGGGCAACTCACAAACAGGCCACTCCACACCAGGGGTGGGATTCAAATTTTTAAAAAACGGTTCTGTGGGCGTGGCTTAGTTAGTGGGCATGGCTTGGTGGTCATGTGACTGAGTGGACATGGCTTGGTGGTCATGTTATTGGCTAGGCGTGGCCAACTCAATATCACTCACATCGAGGCACGCATCTCCTCGCCTGGCCTCTCATGACTATGGGGATACTGCAACAGTCGTAAGTGTGAAAAATGGTCATAAGTGACTTTTTTCAGTGCCATTGTAACTTTGAATGGTAACTCCACACAAGCAAAGTACCAGCAAAGTACCAGCAAAGGAAGGGAAAAAAACTCCAGAGAAGTTCATGAGACAGGAAGTCTAGTCCTGCCAAGATTGTAATAAGGGTTAACGGAGAGCCAGTTTCTGTAAGCAACACCAGAATGTTTCCTTTCTGCCTTCCTTACAGGATTAGGCCAGTAATTTCTTCTAACAACTGGTTCTCCGAACTGCTTAGAATGTTAACAACCGGTTCTAGCGAATAGGTGTGAACTGGTAGAATCCCACCCCTGCTCCACACTAATATTGTGATTTTTGGATGCTGGTATTGCTTGACATTAGGTATAAAGAGATTAAAATCTTCTTTTGAAACTTCAGTTAATCCAACCACACTTGAGCCATTCTCTTTCCAATCCGATTACTTGTGCACCTGAGGTATGATGAAGGAGACCTGTGTCCCCAATGCTAGCTCTGATGTGACATCCCATCATCAGTGCTGAAAGAGATACAGTTTTGTTTGGAGGAACAAAACAAGTGATGGTGATGGGTATGTTGATTATGCCTGTGTCAAGAACAGTATTTATGACATGTCATTATAACACCTCTGCAACCGCAGAGATCAAACATCAAAGCAACAGAATGTGCTACTGTGCAGTTTAGAATCATAGAGTCGAAAGGGATATTGAAAGTCTTCTAGCCCAACACCCAGCCCAGTGAAGGAGTCCTCCTACCATTTTGGACAAATGGCCGCCCAATCTTTTCTTGAAAACCAGAGGGGGTATTCAGCAGGTTCTGACCAGTTCTGGAGAACCAGTAGTGGAAATTTTGAGCAGTTCGGAGAAACGGCAAATTCCACCTCTGACTGGAGATTTTACAGTATCCTTCCCCTGCCATGCCCACTATGCCATACCCACCGAACCGGTAGTAAAGAAATTTGAATCCCACCACTGTTGAAAACCTCCTGTGATGGAGCCACCTCAGTTTCTCGAGCCATAGCTTAATAACTCTCACAATTAGGAAATAGTGAGAACAATCAACCAATGGAACGGGTATTGCCTTCACAGGTTGTGGGAGCTTCATCACTGGAAGCTTTCAAGAAGAGACTGGACTGCCATCTGTCAGAAATGGTAATAAGGCCTCCTGTTGAGCAGGGGTTGGACTAGATGACCTACAAGGTCCCTTCCAACTCTGTTTTTCCATTCTATCCTATTCTTTCCCAGTTTAAGTTTTGATCTTCCATCTGCTGGTTCTTGCCTTGCCTTCAGGTACCAGCATGTCCCATGATCTTGATACTGTATTGCTGTCCATGCAGCCTAAGTCTGCATTCATTTTTTTAGCGGTTGCAACACACTGCTGGCTCCTACTTAATAGAATAGCAGAATAACAGAGTTGGGAGGGACCTTGAAGATCTTCTAGTCCAACCCCCTGCTCAAGCAGGAAACCCTATATCATTTCATAAAGTGGCTGTCCAGTCTCTTCTTTAAAACCTCAAATGTTGGAGCACCTACAACTTTTGGAAGCAAGTCATTCCACTGATTATTTGTTCTAACCATCAGAAAAGTTCTCCTTAGTTCTAGATTTCATCTCTCCGTGATTAGTTTCCACCTGTTGCTTCTTCAGCAGTGCCTTCAGGTGTTTTGAAGAATAGGTTGATCCCCCTTTTTCTTTGTAGCAGCCCATTAGATATTGGAACACTATTATCATGTCACCTCTAGTCCTTCTTTTCATTCTAGACATAGCCAATATCCAGCAACTTAAGTTGTTGTCCATTAAGACCCCTAGATCCCGCTCAGAGTTAATGCTGTTATGCAAGGTACCACCTATTCTGTACCTGTGCATTTGATTTTTCTTGTCTAAGTGTCAAGCCTGAAGCTGACCTGGCTGTGGCCATTTTCTTTTCTGTGTGTGAGGGGCGGTCTTTACTATCTGGGGTTCTTTTTACATGGCTTCAGGCTGACACAGCTTGGGGCTGAAGCGGGATACAGGTAGATGCGGGTTTGTAGTCAAAACAACATAGTTCTCCGATGATTCAGGGACATTTCAACGTCTGGCTGGCCAGAGGAGGAGGAGAGACATAACCAGGCAACCAGCCAGTATCCAGATTGGACAATGTGATTTATTGTTTTGGGAAAACAGGAAACGTTTACTTTTTAATATGGTGGAAAGTGCGGGAACATTTAGATTTGGCTTTCCACCAGTTGTACCAGGATGATATCTCCTAATAACTGTTCTTTGAGGAATCAACCTGCCTCGGAGCTGTGTGGACCATGGGGGTATTACTTGGAAGATTGACACTAAGTCTAAAACTTTATTTTTCTCACCACTGAATTACATTTTCTTGGATAGGGCCCAATGTTCAACTCTGTCAAGATCTTTCTAAATCTTAAGTGTCTTCTAAAGCAGGAGGTCGTCAACCTTTTGGACCTCAGGGACCACCAAACTCATAATTTTAAATCCTGCGGACCAGAGACCCTGGGAAAATCCCCCAAAAAGTCTGCAGGAAAATTTCCCACCCCGTTTTCCTACCGATCGATCATTCTTTATTTGGGATCGCAGGATATCATCTCCAGCTCCGTTCTCAGGGGGAGAGACAGACTTTTGGCTTCATGCAAGGAAAGCAGCAGAAGCAGCAGAAGTCTTTCTTTCTCTCCCCCAAACTCCGCCCGAAATGAGTCTTTGTGAGACTTGATGCACTGGCACAGCCTCTTGGGGCAGGATGCTTTGCAGGGTCCCAAAGACTCATTTCTGGTGCAGTTTGGGGGAGAGAAAGAAAGACTTTTGCTGCTTTCCTTGCATGCAGGCAAAAGCAGAAGAAGAAAGAAGCGGAAAGAAGCAGCCCGGTGGCCAGGTGAGGTGCGTGGGGCGAGTGGGGCAAGTTCCCCTCCTCCGCCCTTTCCCCCATACCCTCATTACCTCATGTTGTTCGCAATGCAAGTGATGCGAGCCTTGTGTTCCTGTGCAGCCTGGATTAATTGCTTTGGGGGGTGCTTTGGGGGTGACATTTCTCTGCGGACCACCAAAATTTTCTCACGGACCATCAGTGGTCCCTGGCCCACTGGTTGGCGACCACTGTTCTAAAGTATTAACTATTCTCCCCAGCTTGGTGTTATCTGCAAATTTGAGGAGTTCTACCCCCTCCTCTAAATCGTTTATGAATGACATTCTCAATCATCCAGGTCACGGTTGTCCCAAAGATGCTTTTTCAAAAGGCAACTGGACTTCGTTTTTCCTTGAAGATGTTTCGCTTCTTGTCCAAGAAGCTTCCTTAGTTCTGAACTGAAGAAGTGTCTTGGATGAGAAGCAAAATGTCTTCAGGGAAAAACAAAGTTTAGTTGCCTTTCCTTTTGGAAAAAAAGAACACCTTTGGGACGTTTATGAAGATGTTGAAGAGTATAGGACCATAGACAGAATCTTGGAGTATCCCACTGCATGCTTCCCTCCATGTAGATGTAATATTCACAGTTGACCTATCTCAGCATGAAGGCCTTCTACAGATACCTGAGCCTTCACATAATGTATCCCAAGTAGGATCATTTGAACCTGGTCATTCGTGCCTTGAAGGAGAACTCCGGGTTGGTTTGTTCAATCATCCATTTGTTTATTTTCTTGGCTGTCTACAAAATTCCCAGGAATCTTCCACAACACCAGAGTTCAAAAGCGTCAATACTCTTCCTACCCTGTTTCTTCAAAGTCCATCTTTTGCTTTCATGGAGTATTGCAGAGAATACGAAGGCTTGCACAATTCTGACCACGGTAGTTATAGACACATCACAACATCTGAAGAATCATAGGATGGTTTCTGTTTATTTATTCTATTATCAAAGGCTCTGAGAGAAGCATAGATGGCTTCCCGCACAACACATACACACTTTTTATGTTCAGGCTAATCCTGTGAGGGTTTTTATTGCCTTTCAACTAAACATTTGTGAAATGGTTTAGAAGACACAATAAAGGAGCAATAATAAAGAGAACAATTCCTGGCAGCCGTTAATAGCCTAAGAACAGCCACAGCAGAAATAATAATAAAAAATACACTAGAGTTTTTAAAAGTCAGGAAGAATAAAAGGCAAGATATCTAAAGATGGTAGCGTATACCTCAGGTGGGTTTCCTTGAGAAAAGGTTCCAAAACCCAGACCTTTTTCCTTCCTCTAAGATTTAGAATGTTTTACAAGGTCAAAATATTTCAAGTACACTTTCTTTGTAAAATATTGCAGGTCAATATTTTCTCCATATTTTCTGCTGTATTGTACTGAGCACAGAAGGGGAGTTATAGTAACTAGGTGCCATGAAATCAGCTGTCTTGCTTATACCCATCTAAGGCAGAAGATTACCCAAGGTCCCCCAGACAGCAGTACGATTTATTTATTTGTTTGTTTGTTTATTTATTTATTTCATGAATGAAGGCAAATATATGTGTCCCAGGATAATACGGGTCAATGGTGGGATTCAAATTTTTTTACTACCGGTTCTGTGGGTGTGGCTTGGTGGGCATGGTGTGGCTTGGTGGATGTGGCTTGCTGGGCGTGACAGGGGAAGGTTATTGCAAAATCCCGTTCCCTCCCCACCCCACTAGCCTGCTTTCCAGCTCCGTTCTCCTGTGCAGGGCAACCAAAGAAGACCCAGACAATCAGCTGGGACTCGGGAGGCAGAGAATAGATCAGGGCGAGGCTAGTCTGAAGTGGTATTTGCCAGTTCTCCGAACTACTCAAAATTTCCGCTACCGGTTCTCCAGAACTGGTCAGAACCTGCTGAATACCACTTCTGATACAGGTAGTCCTTGACTTACAACCACAATTAAGCCTCACATTTTTATTCCTAAGTGACATATTTGTGAAGTGAACGTGGCCCCATTTTATGACCTTTCTTGCCACAGTTGTTAAGTGAATCCCTGCAGTTGTTAAATTAGTGACACGGTTGTTAAGTGCATCTGGCTTCCCCATTGACTTTGCTGGTTAGTAGGCCACAAAACGTGATCACATGACCTCAGGCAGAGGTGGGATTCTACCAGTTCAGACCAGTTTGGGCGAACCCCTAGCTCCAAAGATCAGCTGGTTCATTTGAACGATGATGTGCCCCCCCCGCTGCCCCTGTGCTGTGCTTACCTATATTCTCTCAGCTGATTCGCCGCTCCTCAACTGTGTTACTCCCCAGTAATAACATAGCAGGTAAGTTTTTTCAGAAAGCAGTTCACCTGCACAGCAAGCGTTTGGCACGCACACGCACGATCACCGAACTGGTTGTTACACTGGCAGCATCCCACCACTGTCCTCAGGACATCACAATGGTCATAAATATGAGTCGGTCACCTTTTAGGAAATTTTTCCCTAGTTCTAGGTTGGTTCTCTACTTGATTAGTTTCCGTCCATTGCTTCTTGTTCTGCCTTCAGGTGTTTTGACCCCATCTTCTTTGTGGCAGCAGATAACAGATAATAATCAGAGTTGGAAGGGACCTTGTAGGTCATCTAGTCCAACCCCCCACCCAAGCAGGAGACCCTACACCATTTCTGACAAATGGCAGTCCAATTTCTTCTTGAAAGCCTCCAGTGATGGCGTTCCCACAACTTCCAAAGGCAACTTCTGTTCCATAGGTTGATTGTTCTCACTGTCAGAAAGTTTCTTCTTATTTCCAGGTTAAATCTCTCCTTGTTCAGTTGCCATCCATTATTCCTTGTCTGGCCTTCAGGTGCTTTAGCAGCCAATTAGATATTGGAACACTGCTAACACGGCACCCCTTGTCCTTCTTTTCATTAAACCTAGTGTGGGACACTCTTTTGATTATGGTCTAATCTTTTTGTTCTTAGGTGAGCTTGTTTACCAAGCTGCTTCACCAGATGAGGAAGCCCTGGTAACAGCTGCCAGAAACCTGGGTTATGTCTTTCTCTCCCGCACTCAAGATACTATCACGATAAGTGAACTGGGTATACAACGGACTTACAAGGTGCTGGCATTGCTAGATTTCAATAGTGTCAGAAAACGGATGTCTGTTTTAGGTGAGTATGGATTCTTCGGGTATTATTTCTCTGCATATTTGTTGAGTTGCAAAGTATAGCTTCTCTAATGGGTATTTGGGCAAATGTGCAGGATTGGGAAGAAAATCTTTTTTTTCAAAAAGTGGAGAATTTCTTTTTAAGGAGGATTAGGCAGGTGCTTCTATTTTATTGAAAGCAGCTTAGAACCGTAGGAAGTGGTGGCGTATAAATTAATGCAACTAACTGGTGAGAAACGAAACTGCCTTAAAACCTGAGCCAAAATTGGCAAGGGAAAAGTGAAGGCAGCAGATAAGGATTTTGTGTCTGCGTGCCTCCATGTTCACTCCTTACCCGCTGCTGAATTGGGATAAATTAAAATCAAAATTTAATTGATTTAAGGCAAAATAAGCTGGGAGATATCCCAAAGGTACTTTTTCCAAAAGGCAACCAGACCTTCTTGGTTTTTTGCTTTGAAAACATTTTGCTTCTCATCCAAGAAGCTTCTTCAGTTCTAACTGACTGGTGGGGAAAGGAAGGGTGGGGGTGGGGTGGGGGAGGTAGAGAATTGTTGCTTTTTTATGTTGATGGGTAGGTTGTGTGACATGCCAGCAGAGTCAAGTTAGGCATTTTCTGGATTTTGAACACATTGAGCCCAAAACGTTTACCATCACTGGTCTGGGAACTGAGAGACCCAGGTTTAAGTCATAGAATCATAACAGAGTTGGAAGAGACCTTGGAGGTCATCTAGTCTAGAACAGGAGAGTCTATTCCGGGTGTCAGCAACCCGCGGCTCTGTAGCCACATGCGGCTCTTTGGGCCCTAGGCTGTGGCTCCCTATTGGGTGATCCCACCACTGACTGGCCCGCCCCTCACCCTCTCCTCCCAGTCACTCCTCTCCTGGCCTGAGAAGGTAAAACACAAAAAACAGAAATGAGAGGGAAGGTGGGAGAGAGAGAGAGAGACCCATTTCCCACAGAAAACACCGGGAGCCACAAAACCTGGGTAGGCGTGGTCATGTGACTGGGTGGGAGTGAAGTTGAGTTGGCCATGTGGCTCCCGGTGTTTTCTTTTCTGTGGGAATTGGGTCCAAAGGGCTCTTTGAGTGTTTAAGATTGCAGACCCTTGGTCTGTTCCAAATATTACCCTCTACCTAGAATCGAACTCACAGCCTCCTGATTGTGAGGTGAGAGTCCCACCTCTAGGCCACCAGAGCTGAGGAGCATTCTGACCTCAGCCATGAAATCTCATGTATAACTTGGATCAACCTATCCTAAGAATTGAGTGCTTGGAGGGAAAATCAAATGAGCATCTAAGAAACAAGCAGGGAAACAAACCAACTGTGATGACCCAGAGTATCTCAGAAATATAACAAAATCCAAAACGTAACTAAAAGTCCTTTAATGCCTTCAACTTGGCTTCACTGTTTAATTGTTCACAGTGGAGGAGTCGAAATAACATTTCAAAGGCAAGAAACACAGTTCACATTTAAAGAGCCGATAACTAAACAAAAGCCAAAAACAAACCGCAGTGAATAGTTCCTCGACAGACCAGGATAGATAATTGCCAGCTTCAGGAAGATAACCAGGGACAATCCTTTGGAAGAATGCCAACCAAGATAAACCTTCTTTAGAACTAAAACACTAACTTTGACTCCAGCAATTCTAACAACGCATTTACGAACTTATATACATAGCTCCCAGCTGTAAGCCCTGAGGAGGATCATGGCCCTTTCCTCCCAAGTAGACCATGCTTTTTCCTAGGATGAATAGGAGATGGGCCTGGATCCTCCTCTGATTGCTCAGCTGGCCTCTGCCCTTCCCCAGCCTCCTCCACCACCTCTGGAGCCACACTCCCACTCCCTGTTGGCTGTTCCTCCTCTTCCTTGGAGTCAGTCTCCACCAGGGGCATGACACCAACAGATAAATGCAAGGTGGCATAAATATCCTTCTCTCTTTTTCTCAGTGCAAGATCCTGAAGGTTGCATCAAGCTTTACACCAAGGGGGCAGATTCTGTGATCCTAGAAAGGCTCCACGGTGACCGGACCAATGAAAGTTGCACCATCAAAGCACTGGATGTAAGTTTTGTATTGTATAGAAAAGCCAGGACGGGGGCCATGGTTATCTAGCTGAAGCTCCACCCCATTTTTGGTCCATCGACATGTGTTAAAAGAAGGGGAGGGGACTTCAATCTTGCAGTTCAGCTGTCATCTTGATGGCTCTAAATACAACCAACACCACCTAATTTCTCTTTAAGACAAATTTATTGGCTTAAAATTGAGCCAATCACTCTTCGCCCAGGGACCCTGTGGGGAAAAACCAGAACTAAGAAGAGATCGGACAGCCATTTGTCTGAAATGGTATAGGGTTTCCTGCTTGTGTAGGAGGGTCAGTCTAGAACAGAGGTGTCAAACTCCAAGGCCTGTGGGCCAAATCCTGCCTGCGGGGTGCTTAGATCTAGCACATGGGGCTGCCCTGGAAACAGTGAAGGACTGGCCCTAGTGCCTCTGCCAGTGAAAATGGAGCTCAGGAGGGCTCTCCAGAGCTCCGTTTTCACTGGCAGAGGGTTGCAGGAGGGTGTTGCAGCCGAAAATGGAGCTCGCGAGGGTCGTGTGCAGCCCTCCCGCTGTTTTCACTGGCAAAGAGTTGCAGGAGGCCATCACAGCTGAAAATGGAGCTTGCGAGGACCCCACGTGGTCCTCCCGAGCTCCGTTTTCACTGGCAGAGGGTTGCGAGAGGCCATAGCAACTGAAAACAGAGCTCGCAAAGGCCGCACACAGTCCTCCCAAGCTCCATTTTTGTTGGCAGGAGACTGTTGCATCCCAAAACAGAACTCGGGAGCCCATTTTTGCTGGCAGAGTGCTCGGGCCACCACAGGCACCCCCAACACAAGTGACGTTGTGCTAGCCCCACCTACCCTGGCCATGCCCACCCCGGCCTCCCGAGATCAAACCCAACCCTGATGCGGCCCTCAATGAAATCAAGTTTGACACCCCTGGACTAGAACATCTTCAAGGTCCCTTCCAACTCTAATATTCTGCTACGTATACTGCTGACGTTCCTGGAGGAAAGTTTGGATGATAACGTCACAAATAGGCACACAAATGCATAGCAAATCCCCCTCCTGAACAACCCATGCTTGTCCTCTTCCCCAGAGTTTTGCAGCGGAGACCTTAAGGACTTTATGCCTGGCTATGAAAGAGATGGACAAAAAGGAGTACGCTCTGTGGAGCAAGAAACACCATGCGGCAAGCATCTTATTACAGGGCCGGGCCCAAGAGTTGGACAAAGTATATGAGGAGATTGAGCAGAACCTCAAGGTAAACGTTGGTTTTGGTCTGGACTGACAGCCAAGTCAAAGTGAGATCTTGGATATTCTTGCATTTCTGAGAGTTGACATTATTTAATATTGCTTTGGCTGAAAAGAGCCACACAGATAGTCCTCAACTTACGTCCACAATTGACCCCAACATTTCCATTGCTAAGCAAGCCCGTTGTTCATTGAGTTTCCCCCCATTTTACAACCTTCCTTGCCACTATTTATTTATTTATTTATTTATTTATTTATTTATTTATTTATTTGCCCCCATCTCCCTAAGGACTCGGGGCAGCGTACAATCATAAAAACAATACAAAATATTATACAATTAAAAAGAATTAAATAAGAAACCCAGTTAGCCGTCTAAAACAATAAAAACAATCATTAAAACTCCCACAATTGTTAAGTGAATCCCTGCAGCTGTTAAGCCCGCGACATGGTTGTTAAGTGAATCTGGCTTCCCCATTGACTTTGCTTCTCAAAAGGTTGCAAAAGATGATTCCATGATCCCGGGACTCTGCAACCGTCATAAATACATGCCAGAGGCCTAGCATCTGAATTTGGATCACGTGACCATGGGGATGCTGCAATGGTTGTAGTGTGAAAAACGGTCATGAGTCATTTTTCCACTCATGTTCACTCACTTTGAACGATCACTACACAAATGGTTGTATTTTGACATTTTGGGCTCAGTTGGGTCATATGCAGTGGTGCTTTTCTACCAGTTCGACCTGGTTCTTTCTGGCGTACCGGTAGCGCCAAAGATCGGCAGACACCGAACCAGTTTTGTCTGTGGAGCTGCTAGAACTGCTGTTGGGGCCACCCACCCGCCCGGGCTCCCGTACCTTTTTTTCCCCCATAAAAAGTTTTTTATTTTTAACAACAAACATAGACTAATACAAACATAAAACAACAAAATAAAAACATCTTTCAGTTGTACAGTGTGTCGGTTGGTACATAATTCTTGTGCACAATATGCATGGTCTTTTCCTCTTGAATTTAAATTTACATTCATATTACATAAATCAACTTTCCATGTCATATTATATTATTATTACACCATCATTAGATTTTAGTTTCAAATCCACATTATCCTTTAGAGCAAAGCTCAGTTCTTACCAATTTTAATTCATATTATATTAAATTAAATTAATATCATATTAAATTAATTCATATTAAAACCCAATGCTGAGCGCATTGGGTTGTGCTCCAAAAATTGTAAGCCACCCTGAGTCTTCGGAGAAGGGCGGCATATAAATGTAATTAAAAAAAAAAGTCATTCTATAATAATCAATTATAACATATCATTATTGTTAAATTATACTTCAATTTTCCACTTTTCTACCTAACCATTGGTAAAATAAATCCCATATCTTAAAATATTCTTTTTCTTCTTGCTCTCTAATTGCTAATGTTAATCTACTCATTTCTGCACATTCCATTATTTTCTTAATCACCTCCTCCTCTATTGGAATTTTCTCATTTTTCCAATTTTGAGCAAATACAATTCTAGCTGCAGTTAAAACATTAATATTCAAGTATGTCAATTCTCTGTTATAGCATTCAGGTAAAATTCCCTGTAAAAATATCTCTGGTTTCAAATCTATATGCTGTTTTGTCATTTTTTCCAACCATGTGTGTATTTTAGTCCAGTATCTTTTAGCTTTTGCACACGTCCACCACATACGGTAATAAGATCCAGGTATCTGATGATATTTCCAACACTTTGCCGGTTTATCCTTGAACATCCTTGCTATTCTTGCTGGGGGTAGATGCCACCTGTAAAACATCTTATACAAATTCTCTTTATATGCTGTTGACATTGTTAGTTTATAGTTTCTAGTCCATAGTTCCTTGGACTCCCATACTGATCTTTATTGCCTGCTTTTGAAGCGCAGCTGCTTTGCGCGGTACAGCAGATTGCCGCGTGTCGGCTGCTGAAGCGACAGGGAGAGTGCAGGATTGCAGAAGGCGAGTCGGAAAGCCTCTGTGCATGCGCAAAGTGCGCATTTGGCAGGCACGCACAAAGTGTGTGCATGAACGCAAAGCACGCCCACCAAGCCACGCCCACTGAACCAGTGTTACACTATTTTGAAACACACCACTGGTCGTATGTCGGTTGGCGGTCCCCCGGGGGACGGTCTTCTCTGTGGGGGCACCCACCCTGTGGAACCAGCTGCCCCTGGGGCTGCAGTTGGCTCCTGACCTTCGTTCCTTCCGCCGCGATCTAAAGACCTGGCTGTTTTTACAGGCCGGCCTGGATTGAGAGGGAGTGGGGGTTTTAATGGGGTATTTTAGCATATATTTGGATTAGATTAATATTTTTATCTATTTTTGTATATATATCCTTTTGTGAGACCCCCCGAGTCCCCCCTGGAGATGGGGCAGCATATAAATCCAAATAAATAAATAAATAACTAAAAATAAATTGCCTGTCGTTTACTATGAAATTTGTACTGTGAAGTTTGTACTGTGAAGTTTTGAATCAACTCTTGTTCTTTCAGCTTCTGGGTGCCACAGCCATAGAGGACAAATTACAAGATGGGGTCCCTGAGACCATTCACCTTCTCAAAAGGGGGGACATCAAAGTGTGGGTGCTAACTGGAGATAAGCAAGGTACATCAGCCAATTCGTGACTTTCTAATCCCAGGGAATCCTTCAGAAATGACATTCTTTTCTGGAAAAAAAAGTTTTGCAGGCATCCAAATGATTTCACTTCACTTCAAGACATAAGTCCACAGCTAAGTACAGAATCTGAAAAAAACCAAAATGTTTAAACAAATTGAAATACATTACTCACTGAACCCTTGTGGTGGTGCAGTGATTAGAATGCAGTTTTGCAGGCTAATTCTGCCAATTGCCAGCAGTTCAATTCCTACCAGCTCAAGGTTGAGTCAGCCTTCCATCCTTCTGAGGTGGGTAAATTGAGGACCCAGATTGTTGGGGGCAATATACTGACTCTGTCAACCACTTAGAGAGGGCTATAAAGCACTGTAAAGAGGAATATAAGTGCTATTACTATTGCTACTGTTTAACACATTCGAACAGAATTATCCAGTCTTTCAGGTATATGCTCATCTTTTTCAACAAATTGGATTGCAGGGGAAAAAAGTTTAAAAACCAACAAATCATATGAGAGGTTTTGGAGACTGGGAAAGTAATGGAAGAGAAAGGAAGCCTCAATAATTGAAAGACTCAGAGTGAGGCCGTTACAGCTTGTCTCATAAACAGCAATGTAGCCCAGATGGAGAGAAATCTGGGAAGAAGCATTTCAGATCATTCAAAGAGATTTGATAGTGAACTGGCCACTAACAAGGAGTTAGGAAATACCAGTTTGTTTCCAAGATTCTGTATTTACTCCAAACCCCCTCCCCAAAACCAACAACCTTGTTTCAGGGATGGAAGGAGAAATAGAAGAGAATGTGCCATGCTCCAGCTTTTAATCCCATTTCTGGTCTTCATTATGTTTGCAGAAACTGCTGTCAATATTGGGTTTGCTTGCCAACTCCTTTCCGAAGATATGATCATTCTGGAGGAGAGCAAAATCAGGTATGGAGCTATGAAAAATGTGTTTGGATCCCTGGTGGGATTCAAATTTTTTAACTACTGGTTCTGTGGGTGTGGCTTGGTGGGCGTGGCTGGGGAAGGGTACTGTAAAATCTCCAGTCAGAGGTGGTATTTGCTGGTTCTCCAAACCAGGGGTCGCCAACCTTTTGGACCTTAGGGACCATCAAACCCATAATTTTAAATCCCAGGGACCACTAACCAGTTATATGGGTGTGGCCTAATTTGTGGGTGTGGCTTGGTGGTCATGTGACTGGCTGGGCATGGCTTGTATGTAAATACTATAAATATTTATATAAATATTGAATTTTTTATAAAAAAAGAGCAACTTTTACCCAAAATCAGGCAAAGCAGGCAGGCAGATTGAGCTGCTCACAGAATCACAGATTCATTCAGAGATCTATCTATCTGCCATTGGCTAGCTCAGTCTGTCACATAAAATTTGCTTGCAAGCAAACTCACAAAATTAACTCACAACACACCATATATGTAAATATTGAATTTTTTATAAAAAAGAGCAACTTTTACCCAAAATCAGGCAAAGCAGGTAGTCAGATTGAGTTGCTCAGAGAATCATTCAGTGATCTATCTGCCATCAGCTAGCTCAATCTCTCAAATTTGCTTGCCGTGAGTCTGCACTGAATAATAGAATCTTCAGTCCTAAGGGAGGTTTGGCTGTGCTTAAAAGCAGAGCCGAAGATCTAAAGCTTAGTTAGAAAGCAAGAAATCCAACTATTTCCTGCTTCCTAGCTAATCTAAAATCTCCCGGCACAGCAGAACAGATGATGGTCAGAAATAGCAATTTAGCAGGCAAGTTTGCCGGGTAAGGAGTGAGTGGGCAGAGAGGGCTTCCATGGGCCATGTGGGCTGTACAGACTTGTGTTTCTGCACAACCTGGATTAATTGCTTTGGGGGGGGTGATCTGGGGGTGAGATTTCTCTGTGGCCCACCAAAATTTTCTCATGCTCCATCAGTGGGTCGTGGCCCACCGGTTGGCAACCGCTACTCCAAACTATTCAAAATTTCCACCACCAGTTCTCCAGAACTGGTCAGAGCCTGCTGAGTACCACCTCTGGTTTGGATGTCTGTGGTTGGCTAAGTGAAAGGAAGTAAGTCAAACTGAGAAATAATCAAGTGTTGTTTGGAAACCCTAGATCAAGTTTGGATCTAGGTCACTGAAGCCAACTGGACTAAAACTCATAGTAGCCTTGTTTCTAGCCCAATACCTTAACCATCACACCAAACTAGCTTTCCCTTATGCTCTGTTGGAAGTTAAAACCCACCCTTCTCCTGGAAAAATGAAATATTTTAGGATATACTAAAAAGACAGAATATTTTCCCTAAAAGAGAAGTAGAAACTCAGATAGGCAGAAACTCAGCCCCCCCCATCTTTGTTAATGGGCCATTAAGGCCTGGGCCAGTCTATTCTACTTAACAAAGATCTACTTCCTTCAGGCAGACCCATAATAGGAATTGACCAAAGCCCTTTCATTATATCATCACACAGCAAGAGTCAACCAAGCCTGGGACACAAAAGACAACCTAACAAGGGTGGCCCCATGTCTGACAACCAATCAGAACACAAGCTCAAATTCAAAGCCCAGAGAGGGCATAAAAACCAGGGACTCTCAGCATCTCTTCCAGGGGTGGGATGCAAATATTTTTTCTATCGGTTCTGTGGGTGTGGCTAGGTGGACATGGCCATGTGACTGGGTGGGTGTGGCTTTTGTACAGCAACCCACCCCCCTGCGCTCCTGTTTTTTTTGCCTCCTGGGCCTCAGGGAAGCCTCCTGGGCGAAGCAGTAAGACAGTGAGGGGGATCCTGGCACAGCTGATTGTCAGAACAGCTGATCATTGGGAGGAAGAAAAAAAAAGAAATACCAGTTCAGCCGAACAGTAGCAGTTTTTACTACTTGTTCACCGTGTGAACCCGGGCAAACTTGTGAGAGTCCCACCACTGATCTCTTCCCTTTTCTTTGCCCAAGAGCTTCAAGCCATGTTATTCTATCCACCATTAAACCATCTTTCCAAACAGCCTCCATGTTTCCAGTGTCTTCTTCCCCACTTGGAACTGAGCCCAAAAGGAAATTTCTTCTAACAGCTCAAATCATTGGGTAGTTAATCTCTCTCACCTATATTACTGTGTTTATTGAACCTAATACACTTCATACAGAAGTTTTCCCCCCAAAACTGCATGATCTTAGTTTCAGTGCTAAGCAAGGCAGTTGTTAATTGAGTCCAGCTTGATTTTACTACCTTTTTGCCATGGCTTCTCCATTGACTTTGCTTGTCAGAAGGTCGTAATAGGGGATCCCATGACCACAGGACACTGTAACTGTCATAAATACACACCAGTTGCCAAGTGTTTGAATTTTGATCACATGATTATGGAGATACTGTTACAGTTGTAAGTGTGCAAAACAGTCATAAGTCACCTTTTCAGTGCCATTGTAACTCTGATGGCCACTGAACAATCTACAACAGGGCTCCCTGTATTTCATTTGTCATTTGCTATGAAATTCCAGCTGGACTCAATAGCTTTTCATAGTCCATCTCACTATCTCATAGGAAGGTTGTTTGAGCGCAGAGCAAATACGGACTCTGTTCCTGAACACTAACAGCTTTAGTGTTGTGGCTTGCCGGCGGCTAGTGGAGCTGGCAGCAGAGTTGGACAGTGAGGAGGTTGGGGAGGAATCTGGGCCAGTCTTGGAGGCTGAGGAAGGCTCGAACAAGGGCTCTGCGTCAGAGGCAGAGTGGGGTCGGGGCAAGCTGGCAGTCATCAGCTGCCTTCAAAGTCAGACAGCATTGAGGTGGGGAAGCAACTGGAGCCAGTTCCCAGCATGTGCAGAGCTGCCAAAAGAAAAGAACAATTATGAACTAAGGGTCGACTTGGGAGTAAGGCCACAGGTGGATGGTGAATGGCCCCTCCCATAGGGATTAAAAGAGGGAGCAAAAGGGAAGGCGGCTTTTGCAGGAAACAATTTGTTCATTCCAGCAGTGTGAAGATCTGTCTGTGCATCTCAGAGACTCAGTGCTGAGTCCTTCCTTGTCAGCACTGCGTTTGAAAATATTTACTTGGCAGCTCTCCAGGCTAGATAAGGTCTGTGCTCCTAATTAGACCCTTGAAAGACTGTTTGCCAGGCCTTTGGCTGAATGTGAATGCAAAGAAATTGACCTTCGTTGAATAAAAGGGGTTTTGCCGGGACAAAGAGTCTGCTTAGTGCTTTTTGGGGAAGCCTAGGTCAAAACATTTACTTTGTCTTTATCTCGGAGTCAGAAATTAAACTTTTCATGTACATCCCAACCAAGGGATGAGGAAGGTTAGATGTTGCAGATGCATCTTGGACAAGTGGATCAACGCTAGTGATTTCAGTTGGTGTGATGACTTGTGCTTCTGGGTTCATGACTCCTACCTTTGTTTTTCTCCCCACCTCCATGTTTTTCAGTGAGATTCTTGAACCAACCTGGTACAGCAGCAACAGTCTGGCTGGCAGCGGTGAAGCCCTGTGCAACATCAGCTCTTTTCTTCCTTACCAGGCACCTGAAGGGCATGTCAAAAAAGCCCTGGTGGTCACTGGAGATTTCCTTGTAAGATAACATTTTTAATGGGTCCCTATCCTCTATAGTATGGATAGTCCTCGATTTACGACCTCAATGGAGACCAACATTTCCGTGGCTAAGCAAAACAGTTTTTAAGTGCATTTTGCCCCATTTTATGACCTTTCTTGTGGGACACAGTGGCTCAGTGGCTAAGACGCTGAGCTTGTTGATCAGAAAGGTCGGCAGTTTGGTGGTTCGAATCCCTAGCACTGCATATTGGAGTTCCCGTTACTTGTCCCAGCTTCTGCCAACCTAGCAGTACTAAAGCATGTAAAAATGCAAGTAGAAAAATAGGGACCACCTCGCTGGGAAGGTGACAGTGTTCCGTGCGCCTTTGGTGTTTAGTCATGCCGGCCACATGACCATGGAGATGTCTTCAGACAGCACTGGCTCTTGGGCTTTGTAATGGAGATGAACACCGCCCCCTGCTCAGGCAGGAAACCCTGTGCCATTTCAGACAAATGGTTGTCCAATCTCTTCTTAAAAACTTCCAGTGTTGGAGCATTCACAACTTCTGGAGGAAAGTTGTTCCAGTGATTAATTGTTCTCACTGTCAGAAAATTTCTCCTTAGTTCTAAGTTGCTTCTCTCCTTGATTAGTTTCCACCTTCTTGTCCTGCCTTCAGGTGCTTTGGAGAATAGCCTGACTCCCTCTTCTTTGTGGCAGCCCCTGAGATATCGGAAGACTGCTATCATGTCACCCCTAGTCCTTCTTTTCATCAAACTAGGCCAGGGTTAAGAACTTGACAGTTTTAAGACTTGTGGACTTCAACTCCCAGAATTCTTCCTCCAGTCATGTTAGCTCAGGAATTCTGGGTTGAAGAATGCTTTGAAGACCCTTAATTAAACCCACCCAATTCCAACAACCATTGTTGGTAGGACAGCTATAATTCTGGGCAAGGAAATCAGACCCCCCCTGGGTTATATTTCTGGGCTTCCTCTCTCCCCAGGAGAAAATCTTTCACACAGAGGAGGAGAAGAAAGCAAAGAAGATGAAAGGCCTTTTGGAGTCTTTTTCTTCTGGACTTATGGACACCAGCAAGGAACCTCATTGAAAAAGCCTTTGTGGAACTGGCTACCACTTGCCAAGCTGTGATCTGCTGCAGGGTAACACCCAAACAGAAGGCCCTCATTGTGCAAATGGTGAAGAGACACAAAAACTCCATCTCCTTGGCCATCGGAGACGGGGCCAATGACGTCAACATGATTAAAAGTGAGTTCTCCTGCTGCCCTTTTGGGTCTCTGATATGCAGTCGAGGACTCCCTGTACTTCTTAAGAGGACTAGCCATGGGCTTGTTGGCTAAGCTAGTTGTGGCTGACAGCAATTGTAGTCCAAAGCATTTGGATGGTGCCGCAGTGGAGAAGGTGGATTTAAATGTGCAGTTGATTAGATCTGCCTGAGGAAAACAGGCAGGCAGGTTATGCTCTCAAATTGGTTTTCCTCAGCCAAGATGTGTGGAGATTGTACAGGTAGTCCTCGACTTACAACAGTGGCTGTTCAAAGTTACAATGGCATTGAAAAAAAAGTGAATTATGACCATTTTTCAAAGTTTACGACCTTTGCAGCATCCCCATGATTGAAATTCGGATATTTGGCAACTGGTTCATGTTTATGACGGTTGCTGTATCCCAAGGTCATGGAATCCCATTTTGTGACTTACTGAGCTTAAAGTCAAGGAAACCAGATTCACAACAACCAGGTTACCAACTTATCAACGAAGGGATTCACTGTGGCAACTGTGGCAAAGGCCGTAAATAGGGCAAAACTCACAAATTTCAACAACAGACAGTTTGGACTCGGTGATGGTCATAAGTCGAGGAGCTCCTGTACTCTTAAGAGGACTAGCCATGGGCTGTTGGCTATGCTAGTTGTGCTTTGACAGCAATTGTAGTCCAAAGCATTTGGATGGTGCGCCGGGTGGATTTAAATGTGCAGTTGATTAGATCTGCCTGAGGAAAACAGGCAGGCAGGTTATGCTCTCAAATTGGTTTTCCTCAGCCAAGATGTGTGGAGATTGTACAGGTAGTCCTCGACTTACAACAGTGGCTGTTCAAAGATTAATGGCATTGAAAAAAAATGAATTATGACCATTTTGAAAGTTCGACCTACAGCATCCCCATGATTGAAATTCGGATATTTGGCAACTGGTTCATGTTTATGACGGTTGCTGTATCCCAAGGTCATGGAATCCCATTTTTTGTGACTTACTGAGAAGCAAAGTCAAGGCTCCAGATTCACTTAACAACCAGGTTACCAACTTATCAACTGCAGGGATTCACTGTGGCAACTGTGGCAAGAAAGGCCGTAAAATAGGGCAAAACTCACTTAACAAATTTCTCGCTCAACAACAGACAGTTTGGACTGATGGTCATCCGAGGACTCCCTGTACTTCTTAAGAGGACTGCTTCATGGGCCTATTTAGCTGCTTTAGTTGTGGCTGACAGTGGTCCAAAGCATTTGGATGGTGCCGCGGTGGAGGTGGATTTAAATGCCAGTTGATTAGATCTGCCTGAGGAAACAGGCAGGCAGGTTATGCTCTCAAATTGGTTTTCTCAGCCAAGATGTGTGGAGATTGTACAGGTAGTCCTCGACTTACAACAGTGGCTGTTCAAAGTTACAATGGCATTGAAAAAATTATGACCATGATTGAAATTAGGATATTTGGCAACTGGTTCATGTTTATGACGGTTGCTGTATCCCAAGGTCATGGAATCCCATTTTTTGTGACTTACTGAGAAGCAAAGTCAAGGGGGAAACCAGATTCACTTAACAACCAGGTTACCAACTTATCAACTGCAGGGATTCACTCGACAGCTTAATGCAAGAAAGGCCGTAAAATAGGGCAAAACTCACTTAACAAATTTCTCGCTCAACAACAGACAGTTTGGACTCGGTGATGGTCATAAGTCGAGGACTCCCTGTACTTCTTAAGAGGACTAGCCATGGGCTTGTTGGCTATGCTAGTTGTGGCTGACAGCAATTGTAGTCCAAAGCATTTGGATGGTGCCGCAGTGGAGAAGGTGGATTTAAATGTGCAGTTGATTAGATCTGCCTGAGGAAAACAGAGGGTTTGTGGCTGGTGCAGGTCGCAGCAGAGCTGTCACCGTGGAAACATAAGTTTAACTTTTATGGGACTTCCCTTCCTGTGAAGAAAGAGCTAGGTTGGTCTTACGGGTGGGAGAGAAAAGAAAGTGTGCTAGGCAGGGTTCTCCAACTTTGGCAACTTTAAGCCTGGTGGACTTCACACGTGCCATAGGTTTGCTATTCTGTCTTTTAATCGCTGGCTGATTATAAAGACAGTCAGATTAAACTCTACAAAGGCTTCCATACAAAGTTTCTTTATTGGTTCACAAGGCATCCTCAAATGTAACTCACGGTTACGTCGAGATTCATCTAATGTCCAATTCTTTGCATAGCTGACTTCATAGTGTAAAATTATAGTGATCTTCATCCCATAACGCTGGAGAAAAGGGTGAGATACCAGCATGGTGCTGGGGTCCAAGCAAGAGTAAAGGAAACTCCCCCAATCCAACCAAGGGTCAGTTCAGTGACCAATCAGGATTACAGATGTGACCACATGACATGAACTACATTTCCCATGATGCATTAACTACATTTACCATGAGGCATTCCCTTAAGGGGACAGATCCCAATTCCCAATTAACTATATACTGTCTGGACAGTACACTCCCTGCCTGGAATTATAAATTCCACTACCAACTAACTATCAATTAACCATATAACTAAGATAAACAGTACACAGTAATATAGCATCAAACAATGCAATGAGGTAGATACAAAGCATGCAAAGCTTGAGGCTCAATCTTCAAGTTCAGCCTTTCTCCGCAATAACACTAGGTTGGTGACTAGTCCGGTACAGAGCTTCTTGGTGAAAGTCTGCTGGTCGCTTCTGGTGGCCTTGTAGGGTGGACAGGTACTCTTGCTTCCAACAGTTCCAAGGAGTGTTGGCAAGCTTTTGGGATAGATGTTGCGAAGACATTTGCCTGGGATGGGGCCTGCAGCCAATCGATGCAGAGTATCCCTGTGATTCCCCATCTTAGTGCTGTCTTGAAGGCAAATGGGAAGCCTTTAGGGCCTTTGACTACTTCATTGTGAATGAAAGCATCAGGTACGTCTACTCCCAGCAAGAGCAGAATCTTGGCTACTGGATCTAGAGCAGGAAAGTGATGAGCAATGTGCTTCAGGTGAGGTATGTTGCTTGCTACCTTTGGTGTTGCAATCTGGCTGCGGTCATCTGGTATCCCATCCCATTCTAACACAGGTGGCAGTGGGAACAGGGAAGTCCCATCTAATGACTCTATACAGAGTCCAGTAGCTCTCTTCCCTGCCGTGCTTCGTGGTATGGTGCACGTTGATATTGTGACGTGCACTTCTTCCTTTTGAACAGCGAAGAGGTCGAAGAATGTGGGCTTGGCCAGTGAGCGATTGCTCTGATTAGCCACTATTACACACATCTTCACTGCTTCTTCTGGGCATCCATTGGGGTAGATGTTGGCTAAGCAAATCTGATGACACGAATGAGGGGATAGTGTGTGGTCACACACTGCCATGCAATTGAAACTCACCACTGGCTTCGGGGGTGCCTCTGTAGCATGCTGAGGCTCCTTGGCCAAGGGAGGGTTATGAGTTGTCTGCTGTGGTGGCTCACTCACCACTGGCTCCAGGGGTGCCTCTGTAGCATAGGTAGCTGAATTTAGAAAATTTCTGTGAAATTCAGTACTTGACCATGTAGATGGCGTTGCAGGCGGGTAGCTGAATTTAGAAAACTTGTATGCAATTCACTGGTTGACCACTAGAGGTGTGCATTGCAAGGTCTGGACGATGCTGGTGCAGTACACAGGTTGGCCTCTAGAGTGCCTTGCTAGGTCTGGAAGACGTTGGTGCAGTACACAGGTTGGCCTCTTGGGTGCGTTGCTAGGTCTGGAAGACACTGGTGCAGTACACAGGCTGGCCTCTTGGTGGTGCTTGACCCTTGGGGTTATGTTGCAAGGGGTTGAAAGAAAGGAGTCAAGTATTCTTCCAAAGCACCCTGAGGGCAGGACAAGAAGCAAGGTGTTGCTGAATTGCATGCAATTGTGAGGATAGTCATCAAAGGATGTTTTGCTTTTAACTAATCAGTGGAACAACTGGCCTCCAGAAATTGTGAATGCTCCAACACTGGACGTTTTAAAGAGATTGGATAACCATTTGTTTGAAATGGTACAGGACAGTGTTGGCAAACCTTTTTGGCACCGAGTGGAAACAGCCCGTTTCTGGGAGCACCTAAGGATGACGTGCCCAGTGAGATGGCTCTGCGTGCCACTTCTGGCACACGTGCCATAAGTTTGCTATTCTGTCTTTTAATCGCTGGCTGAATATAAAGACAGTCAGATTAAACTCTACAAAGGCTTCCATACAAAGTTTCTTTATTGGTTCACAAGGCATCCTCAAATGTAACTCACGGTTACGTCAAGATTCATCTAATGTCCAATTCTTTGCACAGCTGACTTCATAGTGTAAAATTATAACGCTGGAGAAAAGGGTGAGATACCAGCATGGTGCTGGGGTCCAAGCAAGAGTAAAGGAAACTCCCCCAACCCAACCAAGGGTCAGTTCAGCGACCAATCAGGATTACAGATGTGACCCCATGACATGAACTACATTTACCATGAGGCATTCCCTTAAGGAGACAGCTCCCAATTCCTAACTAACTATCCCAATTCTCAATTAACTATATACTGTCTGGACAGCACATTCGCCATCATGGGTATAGGATTTCCTGCCTGAGCAGGAGATTGGACTAGATGACCTCCAAGGTCCCTTCCAACTCTGTTATTCTATTAAATAATTCCTGAAGTCAGAATCGGAATGTGGTCTGATATTAGCCCTTCCTCGTGTTCTCTCTAGCTGCGGACATAGGAGTTGGAATCAGTGGGCAAGAAGGCATGCAAGCAGTACAGTGCAGTGATTATGCACTGGCTCAGTTCCGCTACCTTCAGAGGCTCCTCTTTGTCCATGGCAAGTGGTCCTACCTCCGGATCTGCAAATTTCTCCGCTACTTCTTCTTCAAGACGTTTGCTGGCATGATGGTGCAAATCTGGTTTGCTTTCTATACAGGATTCACAGCACAGGTGAGTGTTAATTCCTCCACCCCACCCTAAACCCCTGATTCTAATCCTTTCAGTCTGCCTTTCATTTCTGAGCTTGTGTGATGCTGGGTTCCCAGCCAGACATGGATGAGGAGGAGTCAAGCAGGGAGGTAGTCTTGAATCCTTGTGTGACCACAAGATTCATAAACCTGACTCCCCCCACTTTAATTTAAATGAAACCTTATCGGTTTGTTCCCAAGGGAAAACAAGAAGCCTGGGGAGATTCTTGTAATATAGGTAGAACACAATAAAGTTGAACCTTTGAACCTTTCCCAAGTGGATCTGGTTGTTTGCTTGTGCCAGACATGTTCATAGCATTTCTCTGGTCTACTAATTTTGTCACACTGTTAAAGAATGAAGTAAGATTTATCTGGCATGATCTGTTCTTGAGAAACCCATGTTGGCTTCCGGTTATGACTTTGTTTGTCTCTAGGTGTTCGGAGATTCATTGCTTAATTGTCTTTTCCAAAATCTTCCCAAGTATTGATGTCAGGCTGATAGGTCTGTAGTTTCCTGGATCCATTTTCCCCTTCTTTGAAAATGGAAACTACATCAGGTCTTTTCCAGTCACCTGGTAGTTTCCTGGTATTCCAGGATCTTTGAAAGATGTGGTTCAATGGTTCTGAGATCACATCTACCAGTTGCTTCAGAACCTTGGGGTGTATCCTGATAACAGGATGTTCTTGGCATAAATTTCTTCTGAACTCACCCCATGGCCTTAAAACAGCCATGATACACTAATGTATTTTACCTATGTGTGGGCGGATTGTAGTCTGGATTTCCAGGAGGGAGGGGCTGCATTCCAGAGGGCAAAGAGACAGCAAAGCTTAGAGGCTCGAATCCCACCAGGCTCAAGGTTGACTCAGCCTTCCATCCTCTCGGGGTAGGTAAATTGAGGACCCAAGATTGTTGGGGGCAATAAGCTGACTTTGTAAAAATGCCACTTAGTAATAAGCAGGCATATACAATGGAATGAAGGCTATTGCTGAGCACATTGGGTTGTATCCCAAAAATTTTAAGCCACCCTGAGTCTTTGGAGAAGGGCGGCATATAAATGTAATTTTTTTAAAAAAAAAGAGTTTGGTTAGGAGAAAGAGAATTAAGAAGGCTCCTCCCTAGCAATTCTCTGAGAATATCTTTTTTTAAACTTCAAAAGTAATTTTAGTTTGGCAAATGGTCTGTCTATAGGAGAGGAACAATAAAGGAAACTGCTCAGAAGTAATTCCATTTTATTTCTTGGTTCTTGGGGCCTGACACTGTGCATGCTTATATCAGTCAGTTACTATTGTGGGGAAAGGGCAAGGAAGAGGCACAGTTAAACAGAAGGAAGGAAACATTGTGGCATTTATGCACACAAGGCATTGTGCATATTGTATTGAGGGATCAGCTGCATTGGGGAGCAAGGCCGTGCAAAGCATTTAAAGACACGTTGCAAAGAGTGCCATCATAAAACACAGCTTCCTCCTTGATACTCAGTGCAAACATAGCTACATCTTCACTAGTAGCAGGAAGCCCTCGCCTTGATTAGTTGGCCATGAAAATCAACATACGGAATCTATCTGTTCATCCTGTAAGTTGTAGATGGACTAGTGGCGATTATTCGCAAAGGCTGTGGGCTTTCTCTAGAATCATTGGTGTTCCTGGCATATAACCTTCCCGGAAAAGCCATCCAGCTTTAGGAATTTAGTTCCGATTCTGGATAATGTGCTGAGGAAGAAAATGATAGTCCTGGTCATAGATTTCAAGATGTCTCTCTAATCTTCTTTTTTCTTTTTTCTCTTTCCATTCAGCCTCTGCTGGAGGGCTGGTTCCTCGCCCTGTATAATGTTATCTACACATCGTTCCCAGTCCTGTGTTTGGGCTTGTTTGAACAGGTAAGTAACTTTGCATTATGCAGTGTTTTACACTGTATCATTTTCATTGTAAGTTAAATCAATGGCCACTGGTATGTTCATAAATATCCTTTAACTCCCTAATGCAAAAGAGAGAGAAAGAGAGAGAGGGAGGGAGGGAGGGAGGGAGGGAGAGGGAAGTGCATCCCTGATTTAAAGACAACCAAAAGTATTCCACTTAGCTAGAACCTCAAATAGCCCAGTGTTTTTGATGTCTCCGATGAGGATAACTAGAGCAAATTTTACAGGAGAACCATGCAGAAGACAAGTGGAAAGAAATGGCATTTGCTTTGAGAAGTGACAAGCAAGTTTGGTTTCTCTAAACCAGGGTCTCCTCATTTTAGCAATTTTAAGATGTGTGCACCAACCCCCAGTTTTCCCAGCAAGGACTACCTATAGAAAAAATGTTATTTTCTTCCAAAATGTTTTTTTTTCATTGCTCAGTGCAACCTGTGAGATTGTACAGTGATCTCCTTTCTAAATTGGAATTAATTCAGAGCTTGTTTTCTATTTTCAAAATCGGGAAGCATTTGCTAGATGCTTGCCACCTATTAAAGCATTTGGAGAATATGTACAAATAAATGACATTTGTAGAGAAGAGGCAGTGTGATGCAATGGTTAAGTGTTAAGATTGTCATCCACGTCTCCCGTTACCCAGTGAACTATTTTGAGCCACTCTCTACAGTTTTTGGTTGAAACTTGGTGGGTGGTGCAATGAAGGGCAATGAAATGGCTCTGCCTTAAGGAGGTAGATCTTTGTTATGTAGAATAGACTGGCCCAGGCCTTAATGGCCCATTAACAAAGGTGTGAGGGGGGCTGATTTTCTGCCTCTCTAAGTTTCTACTTCTCTTTTAGGGGAAATACTCTGCCTTTTTAATATATCGTAAAATATTTCATTTTTCTAGGAGAGGGGTAGGTTTTAACTTCCTAACAGTTGCACACTCGCCCCCTACAGTATCTCTTAGCCCAGGGGTTCTTAACCTGGGCAATATTGCCCCCCAGGGGGCGATTTTGTTATGGCTCTATGTTATGCCCAACGGTTGCCTTTTTTGAACAATATTTTCAGTGCTTTGAGTATAAAGGTGCAGCAATCTGTTGATAATGTCATTGGAGGAGCAGTGATGAATTCTAGCTTTTATTTGCCATTGGTGGAAAGGTTGTGACTAGGGCTAAGTAAGATTAAGGGGTAAGCTTATCAATGGTTTTAATACTTCTGTTTTACTTTTTGGTTTGCAAAAACTAGAAACCACCTGTTGCTACCCGGGTTCAGCTGGTCACTTCTAAAGTGTTTTGGGAACCAATAAAAGGAACAGGAGGTTGGGGGAAATCATTACATTGCACCCCTGTTTTAGGGCAGTGGTTCTTAACCTTTTTGAAAGAATCGCCCCCTTGAGCCATTGAGGAAGTTGTCATCGCCCCCCTCCCCCAATATAACCGCCCCCCTGCCACCTCTTAGTGTCCCCAAGGGGGGCAGCAGAGGGGCGCTAAGAGGCAGCAGGTGGGCGTTCGAGGCGCCGGCCCTGCAGGTTCACCCATTGACTGTAGTAATGTTCTGGAGCCGGTGCCTCCAATGTGGAAGCGGTGGTACGTTATGTGCCACTGCGGCTGCATTCGACGTGCCGCCCCCTGCCACTTCTTAGCATCCCCAAGGCCAAGGGGGCCAGCAGAGGGGCGTTAAGAGGCGGCAGTGGGGCGTTCGAGGCACTAGCTGGCCCTGCAGTTTCATCCATTTTGGCGCCAGCTCTGGAACGGTGCTACAGTCAATGGGTGAGCCTGTAGGGCCGGCGCCTTGAATGCCCCCCTGCCGCCTCTTAGCATCCCCAAGGGGGCCAGTAGAGGGGCGCTAAGAGGCGGCAGGGGGGCGGTGCATCGAACGCGGCCACGGTGGCATGTAACATGCCACTGCTTCCGCATTGGAGGTGCCGGCTCCGGAGCAGTGTTAGTCAATGGGTGAACCTGCAGGGCCGGCCAGCACCTCGAACGCCCCCATTGCCTCTTAGCGCCCATCTGCCAGCTCCCTTGGGGATGCTAAGAGGTGGCAGGGGGGCATTGGAGGCGTCAGCCCTGCAGGCTCACCCCATTGACTGTTGTACCGCACCTGAACAGGTACCTCAAATGCGGCAGCATGTTGGGAAAAGCCGCCGCCACCGCTTTCCCAAAGTGCTGCCGCTCTTGCATTCTTTCTGTCTGTCCATCCGTCCATCCATCCATTAATCCATCCAAAAGGTCTGTCTGTTTGCCTGCCTGCCTTCCTGCCTATCTACCTACCTGTCTGTCTTTTTGTCTACCTACCTACCTACCTACCTACCTACCTACCTACCAATATAGATCTCTCTCTCTCTCTCTCCCAATATATCCATCACCCCCATATTGCCCCCTTCCGTTCCTTCGCCCCCACATTGCCCCTTTTCATTCCATCGCCCCCCTGAAAAACAAAATCGCCCCCTGGGGGGCAATATCGCCCAGGTTAAGAACCACTGTTTTAGGGTACAGGTTGTTCTTGATTCATAATAGTTTGTTTAGAGACTGTTCAAAGTTACATGGAATTAAAACAAGTGATTTATGATGTTTTTCACACTTACAACCATTGCAGCATCCCCATGGTCATGTTATCAAAATTCAGATGCTTGGCAACTGACTCATTTATGACGGTTGCAGTGTTCTGGGGTCATGTGATCACATTTTTGTGACCTTCTGAGCACAAGCAAAGGCAATGGGAAAGCCATATTCATTTGACAACTGCTGTGCTTCATTTAACAATTATGGCAACAAAGGTTATAAAATGGGGCAAAACTAATTTAATAACTGTCTCACTTAGCAACAGAAATTTGGGCTCAATTTTGGGCTTGTAAGTCGAGGACTACCTATAATCTTATCCAATGTGACTCCCTTCAGATGTCAACTCAGAAGCTGACCTGGCTGAAGCCATCTTTTCCTGCCTCAGAGTTGCCATGAACTTTGAAAGGGGGAAGGGAGAGGGGAAGCAGATAGACCGGCTACCAGTCAAAACAAAAAGTTTTCTTGTGGGAACCAAGGTCATCTCAACAGATGGCAAGTGAAGGAGATGAGTGACCAAGCAGCCTCCCAGTTACCTTCATCGGACAATGTGATTGGTGATACCTAGGGAGGGGATATTTGCTCTTTTAATTAGGGGGAAAACCACAGGAACCTTTAGAGTTGGCTTTCGCTAGCTGTGTCGATATAATGTGTCCAATAAACATGTTCTTTGAGGAATCTACCTGCCTCAGGAATCTACCTGCTTTTGGTGGATGCATTACTCGGAACCCTGACACCAGATATGTTTAATCTACAACTGCCAGCAGTCAGTTCCACTGTTCCATTCTGACTTTTTCCCTCATTCCTGAATTGCCTTCACTCTTTCTCCCATTAGGATGTGAATGCCAAGAAAAGTCTGCAGTTCCCTGAGCTGTACAAGGCAGGTCAAAAAGACCTCTTCTTCAATTTTGGGATATTCTTTGTGTCGTTCATCCATGGATCCTTTGTCTCTTTGGTCAACTTCTACGTCACCATGTGGGCCATGGGGGACAGATCGGGCGTCCGGGTCACTGGTGATTATCAGTCCTTTGGAATGATTGTTGCAACCTCCGCCATCTTGACAGTTATGGCTGAGGTGAGTAACTTTGTGTGGTGGTAGGGAAGTTGAATGTGATAGAATTTCTCTATGAATTCCTCTGGTAGTAGATTTAGAGCAGATGCCTCCAAAAACACTGCCCACAGGTAGTCCAGAGTTGGCCTAAGCATGGTCATTCCATGAAGTGCTGAGAAAGGGAAGAAACCCTTCTAGAAAGATCCTGTCTCTACTATAAACACAACACATAAATGCTTTTTTAATATAAATTTAAGAAAACTTTGGAGAATAGCTTGACTCCCTCTTCTTTGTGGCAACCCCTGAGATATTGGAACACTGCTATCATGTCTCCCCTAGTCCTTCTTTTCATCAGACTAGACATACCCAGTTCCACCAACCATTCTTCATATGTTTTAACCTCCAGTCCCTTAATCATCTTTGTTCTCTGCACTCTTTTCTAGAGTCTCAACATCTTTTTTATATTGTGGCGACCAAAATTGGATATAGTAATTGTGCATCCAGTTTTGGTTGCCACAGTATCGATTGTGGCTCAATTGTGGTTATAAGTCGAGGACTACCTATAGCAGAAAAAAATGCACTTTGATGCCACCACTGTTGTGGACAGATTCTAAGAGACAGAATCCTACTCACCTCCCGTCTCTTTCTGTTCATTTTTGATGTATATGTGTGTGTGTGTGTGTGTAATTTACTAAAACAGCTATAGAGACAGCAAATTCAGGAAGACCCATTTTTTTCACAGAGTCTTTCCAAAACTTTCTCTTGATCTCAGAACTGTTAAACGGTTCCCATGAAAGCGTAACCTGAATGAAATGAGTTTGACCCTTTGTTTGACTGGGTCTATTTGATGCCCCCCCTCAGGATTAGTTTACTACCTCAATTGACTCCATCTTAACCTCCCTTAACCCGGTTAAATGCATTATGGGAACAGGATCAGCATGTCTGACACCATAATGTTTATTTTAAAGCAATCTACTACAGGGTGTAGTGTGTGTATATATATATATATATATATATATATATATATATATATATATATATATATATACTTTAATAGGAAATGAATGCTGTGGAAATGAGAGAGATATGCCCACGTTTTGTAGCCACTCTTTCCATTCTCCTCCACATGTGTGTGTGTGTGTGTGTATAAAATTTCTTTCTTTCTTTCTCTCTCTCTTTCTTTCTCTTTCTTTCTTTTCTTTCTTTCTTTCTCTCTTTCTACCTTTCTTCCTGCCTTTCTTATTTTACAAATAACTCAAGGCAGCCAACAGATCCAACACACCATCCTCCTCCTATTTTCTTCATAACAACAACCCTGTGAGGTGGGTTGGTGTGAGAGAGGGTGATTGGCAAGTTTTTCCTTCTTCTCCCCAAGTCAACCATTTTCCCCCAGCACAATTCTGACAGTGTCCTTTCCCCCACCGCCTTCCTTCCTTCCTTGCATAGATCATGCTGGAGATGAAATTCTGGACCGTCTTCTCTTCCCTGGCCATCTTGATCAGCCTCCTGCTTTATTGCCTTTTCACGTACATCACTCAAAACTTCCTAGCTTACAGAACCTCTCCCCAGATGTTCCCCTTTCCTGGTAAGTTACCTCCAGATGTAACTCTTTGGGGATTTCTCTTGCATGTGCACATTTAAGCAGCAAGTTTGATTGCCTCCTGGGAGGGCTTGGGTCATACAGTATTTACAACCTGGTCCCAAGATGTTAAAAGAAAGAGAATGAGTAAATTGGATCAGTGGTGGGATTCACATTTTTTTACTACTTGTTCTGTGGGCGTGGCTTGGTGGGCATGGTTTGGTGGGCGTGGCAGAGGAAGGATACTGCAAAATCCCCATTCCCTCCACACTCCTTGGGAAGGTTACTACAAAATCCCCATTCTCCACCTCACTAACCTGCTTTCCAGCTCTGTTCTTCTATGCAGGGCAACAAAAGAAGACCCAGCCAATCAGCTGGGACTCAACGGGAGGCAGAGAATAGATGGAGGCGGGGCTAGTGAGAGGTGGTATTTGCCGGTTCTCCTCAAAACTACTCAAAATTTCTGCTACCGGTTTTCCAGAACTGGTCAGAATCTGCTGAATACCACCTCTGCTCCAGATGTAACTCTATGGGGTTTTCTCTTGCATGTGCAAATTTAAGTGGCAAGCTTGATTGGTTCCTGGGAGGGCTTGAGTCATACAGTATTTACAACCTGGTCCCAAGATGCTAAAAGAAAGAGAATGAGTAAATTGGATCCCTTATTTATTTTTTCCCAGCATCTCCTGCCTTAAAACCACAATACTCAACATCATATTAAAAAGAGGTGGGAGCAACCTAAGGAGGAGTTTGGTTGGTCCATTCAAAAGCCAAAAGAAAGATTGGACCATTTGTGGCCCAGTGTGTTTAAACTATTCTCTGTCTTAATGTCATCAGGTTGATTCTTAAAACAGCACGCAGGTAGTCCTCAACTTATCACTGTTCGTGCTGTGACCATTTGAAGTTCCAATAGCATTGGAAAAAAGTGACCTATGACCGATTTTCACACTTATGACCATTGCAGCATCCCCATGGTCACATGATCAGAATTCAGACACTTGACAACTGGCATGTATTTGTGACAGTTGCAGTGTCTCGGGGGTCATGTGATCATCTTTTGAGACCTTCTGACAAGCAAACTCAATGGGGAGCCACTTAACAATGGCTTTATTAACTTAACTACTGCAGTGATTCACTAAACAACTGTAGCAAGAAAGGTCATAAAATGGGGCAAATCTAACAAGCATTGTCTTCTTGTCTTGCTTGGCAATGGAAATTTTGGGCTCAATTATAGCAATAGCACTTAGATTTATATGCCGCTTCACAGTGCTTTACAGCCTTCTCTAAGTCGTTTACAGAGTCAGCCTATTGCCCCCAACAATCTGGGTCCTCCTTTTACCCACCTCGGAAGGATGGAAGGCTGAGTCAACCTTGAGCCTGGTGGGATTTGAACTGCCGAATTGCAGGCAGCCAGCAGTCAGCAGAAGTAGCTTGTAGTACTGCACTCTAATTATGCTCCTAAGTCGAGGGCTAACTGTTTATTTGTATGCACAGCACACTGTTATGCAAACTCAAGTGTAAGGTTTATCAAGTTGTGCGAATTGTCCTACTCAAAGCATCTTCCTTTCTCCTCCAGAGGCCACCAGGAATGCTCTGACTGACCCAACTGCTGTGCTTGTCATGTTGCTGTGTGTTGTGGTGAATATCATCCCCTCCCTTGCAGTCCGTTTTGTGTACAATACTATCAGCCCGCCGACTATGTCAGAGGTGAGTCCAGCTTTCCAAGGGCAGCAAGCATCAAAAGAGAGTTGGATTGGTTGGGTTGCAACAAATAGTGGAAGGAGAGTGATGGATGGGTGGCTTTGGCTTGATGAACCAGACTGACTAAAAAGACAGGCTTTTAAATAATTAGTGTGTTGCATGAAGCTATTCTGGTTTGATTCTGATATGGTGTATTATGTTTGCTCAGAAGCTAGATAATGTTAGTCACCTTTTAGAGACTCTGTGCAAATCTAGCCTTGATTTCTCTGGATTTGAGGCAAAAGTTGACTAATTGGATAAAAGTTGCAAACTTTTTCACTTTGGTGTAGCTGGAATTCAAAAAAATTTACTACCGGTTCTGTGGGCGTGCTTGGTGGGTGTGGTGTGGCTTGGTGGGCGTGGCAGGAAAAGATACTGCAAAGTCTCCATTCCCACCTCACTCCTGGGGGAAGGTTACTGCAAAATCCCATTCCTTCCCCACCCCACTAACCTGCTTTCCAGCTCCATTCTCCTGTGCAGGGAAACAAAAGAAGACCCAGCTGATCAGCTGGGACTCGGGAAGCGGAGAATAGATGGGGACGGGGCCAGTCAGAGGTGGCATTTGCCGGTTCTCCGAACTACTCATAATTTCCGCTACGGATTCTCCAGAACTGGTCAGAACCTGCTGAATACCACCTCTGGTGCAGCATTTCTCAACTGTGTTGTTTTCTCATCAGGGCAACCTGATCTACCCAATTATGGGATGGAGCATACTGTTTCCATTTTCACCTTTCAGCCCCAATCCAGGAGCCTGCACAGGCAGTTGCTTTCACGACAAACTATTTTTGTGTTAAATTTATGTTTTACTGACAAAGAAGTCTAGTTTCCCTTTATTTCTTTGTTGGTAAAACCTAAATTTAACACAAAAATAGCTTGTCATGAAAGCAACTGCCTGTGAAGATTTCTGCATTGGAGCTGAAAGGTGAAAGTGGAAGCAGTATGCTCCATCCCATAATTGGGTAGACCAGGTTGCCCTGATAAAAAGCACTTAATCTTTCCCCTGGTATAGCCAATAAAATGACGAGAGCCTGTGGCTTAGAGGTTAATACATCTACCTAATATGCAAGTAGCCTGGGTTTACTTAACACAAAAATTTCTCAACTGTAATAACTTTACAAAAAACGTTTGGAAGACAGCAATGGAAAACCACTTTAAGACTGTTGCTGAGAAATTACCACTGTCCAGAAAGTCACCAGGAGGTGTGTTTGCAGGGAGGGGCTCAAAAAGGTCAAGATGATAACCACATCCATATTTTGGGAAACTGTCAGTTAGACTGGAAGGAGAGGGGGGTCAAACATGGGCTTAGCTTAGCGTCCTTGTATAGCTGCAAAAGCAGTGGTGGTATTCTACCGGTTTGGTTCGGTTCTGCCGAGCCGGTAGCAGAGATGAGCAGCAGAGGCCAAACCGGTTCTCTCTGCTGCTCTGCTGTTGGGCCCACATGCCCACCCGGGCTCCCATACTCACCTTTATCCTCTGAATTTGAAGCGCAGCTGCTTTGCGCGGCACAGAAGAGTGCCGGGCGACAGCTGCTGAAGCGACCGGCATCATGCAGGCTTGCAGGAGGTGAGTTTGAATGCCTCTGCTCCTGCACAAATGCCTCTGCGCCTGTGCAAATGCCTCTGCGCCTGCGCAAAGTGCACATTTGGTGCATGCACACAAAGTGTGTGCATGCGTGCAAAGCGCACCCACCAAGCCATACCCACCGAACAGGTGGTAAAAATATTTGAATCCCACCACTGTGCAAAAGGCATAAGTTTGACCTTCACCAAGATCTGTGAAGCCTAATGTGGTAATTCCTAGGGGAAGGCAAGCAGTCTCAGGGGATTCCTGTAATTTTGGTAGAGAGCAAGAGAGTTGCTTCAGTTAATTATGAGTGGCTCTAGTTGTTTGCACCTGACACCATGTAACACATATACAAAAGGTTAGAACTTTGGTCATGTAATTATGGCTACTATCTGATTTCTTTTGAGCCCCTGGTCACTAGGTTGATCTGGACTCAAAGGACAATTTACTTGCTGGGATAAATCTTTGGGTTCCCTCTAAAACCTGCTCATAACCTTGTTGTAGAGAGAATGTGTTATTTCAGCCACAGCAAAATCTGCATTCCCAGGAGGTATTAACACCTAGTAAGTAGACCTTTTCCAACTTGTCAATGTCCTGATGGAGTGAGAAACTTTCTCGATGCCCAGATTTGAAGGCATATAGGAGCTGTAGTTCATCCCAGAGGGAGGATCGTGGAATCAGGATCTAAGTTATATGCCAATCCATCTTCCTTCTTCCTTTCTTTTCAGATGTTTCAAGTCCGGGAGATCCAGAAGAAGCAATCAACGGTGGAGCTGATATCTCACAACAGTAGAAATTCGCTCCTGAGGCGTTCCAGCTACGCCTTTTCCCACAAGGAAGGATACGCCCATCTCATTGCCAAGGGAGCCAGTCTGCGGAGCAAGCGTATCCCTGTTCGCAGACAACTGAATGGCTTCTACAGCCCTGGAAAAGACAACTCACTGCCAACTGAGATTAACGCTGCCCCTAAAGAAGCTTCTGCAGAGCAGAAGGTCCAACTCAGTTGAAGGAGACAAAGCCTATTACAGATAACAGGGAGGCCCTGTATTCCTTCTCCTGCATAGAGGTGACTTTTGCCTGAATGCCACGATTTCTTCCTGAAACTGAGGATTGCACTTGGCAGAAGCTTTCCATGGACAGTGCCTGTTTGTCATTCGTGAAGTTCTCAGTGTTGAACCTGAGAGACATCTGATTGATCAGATCTTCGTTGATCAGATCTTCTTGTTCTTTTTTTTCTGCCATATCCAAAGGTTTACTTCTACTCTGTGCAATATTCTTGTGAGGGATAACCCACTTTGGCTACATTACATGGAGATGGTACATGGAGATGGTGGGCAGTCAGTGCTACCGGCACTGGCCCATGCCATCCGAAGAAAACAGTGTTTGCTCCAGTTCCAAATCTGGAAGGCTTTGCAGATCTCAGCCTGGAGTTCTTGTCTCTAGGCAAGCTTAAAAGCCTCTGAACTGTGCAGGGTAGCTCCTGGTAAAGGAGAAAATCTTTGCTTGCAGAAAAATCACCATCTCAGGCAGGAGGTCCTCCAAATTCCAGTTATGGTAAGGGTAGATAGTGAATGCGGAAGGAAGGCATGCCATAACTTTAAGGGATTTGGACTTCAACTCCCAGAATTCCTTGGTCACCATGACTTTCATGATGTTTCAGAGCCTAAGAGGTTAAGCTGGTTTGCAAAGCCAAGTCCAAACACCATTGTGCCAAAAAGAAAGTTTTCTCTCCCAAATCAGAGAAAAGACTAAGCCATCCAGCACATTCTTCATAAGGGTTCCCAGTCAAAGGTCTCTGGAAGGTCCATAAATAGGTCACCATTGCAATAGCCTTCTTCTGTTTGTTGTCCCCAGTGCCTGGTGTTTAAGTTTCATTTCAACTTGTGAAATGCCAATCTGAGAAAGTACAAGGACAGCCAGATCTGACAGAATTACTACCTAATTTAGAACAAACATGTAAAGAGCAGGTTGCGCAGTGGTGGGACTCTGCCAGCTTGGACCGGTTCGGCGAACTGGTAGTTCTGACTACCAGTTTGCTCTGCCCACCCAGCCCCACCCTATCCTGTCCTTTATTTCCTCCTTTGTAGCTCATCTCAATTGTGCGGCACAGCTGATTTCCACCCCTCGCTGTTCTACTTACTGTTGCTGACTTGGAAGATAAGCAGCTGAGCTTCTAAATACTCCATTTTCAGCGCTGCTGAAAATACAGTGGGCTTTGTTGACATGGAGGCATTTCCTTGAGGGAGGACAACATCCGTTCGAGGTATGGACGGATCATAAGAATCTGGAGGCACTCCAATCACCTCGAAGATTATCACCTAAACAGGTCTGGTGGGCCCTATATTTTCATCGGTTTAACTTCGTCCTAAAGTATGTACCAGCAGGAAAGAAATTTTTAGCCGACACTCTGTCAAGGTTACCACAATACAACAGCAGATGACAGGTAATAGTGCAACTGATTATACAAGGGAGGGAGACTCTACAGTCATTACGAGTGAAATTATTGGCTCAAGATTTACTGAACACTAAAAAGGAAGACCCGTGGTTAGCAAAGAACCAAATGCAATGTGATATCAGCAATGGCATTGCAAGGAGAGGAATAAAACTATATATACCAGAAATTTTGAGGACCAAAGTATTACACCATTGCCATGATGTTAGGCAGGCTGGACATTATGGATTCTTAAAAACATTACATCTTGCCAAAGGGCAATTTTGGTGGCCTTCAATGAGATCAGATATTGAACATTATGTAAAGACATGTATGGTTTGTGCTACCACTAAGTTTTGACCTGAAAAGCCTATGGGATTATTACAAACAGTATTGAATCCCACTAAACCATGGCAAGACATTGCAATGGACTTTATAGTGGACTTACCTAATAGCCATGGATATACAGTGATCTGGACAGTCATAGATTTATTTTCGAAGCAGGTGCACTTTATCCCATGTGCTGGTCTACCCTCTGCTTGAAAATTAGCTACCATGTTCATTAAAAATATCTACAGACTACATGGGGTACCGAGAAGGATCATCTTGGATCGAGGACTGCAGTTTACTGCTCAGTTTTGGCGGGAGTTCATATGCTTAATAGGTTCTTCACAGGGGTTAAGCACGGCTTATCATCCAAGCACCAATGGTGCTTCAGAATGTACTAATGCAGCCATAGAACGATACCTCCATTGCTATGTCTCTTATCAACAAACGGATTGGTCGGAATTGTTACCATTTTTGAGGTGGCATATAACAACACTGTACATCGTAGTACTGGACAAACCCCATTATTTATAGTAAATGGCATGGACTTTGAACCAATTCCTGAGTGGGAGCAAGGGGGATGGGAACCAATGACTACAACTATATGGTCTGAAAGAATAAAGGAAACATAGACAAAGGTGCACCAAGCATTGCACGATGCTTTTGTTGCCTGTAAGAAACAGACTGATAAGTAATGAATGGACCATAAAATGTTCAAAATAGGAGACCTTGTATATCTCTCCACTAAATATCTAAATTTGGGGTTGCCATCTAAGAAACTGGGTCCTAAATATATTGGTCCATTTCCAGTGATTAAGATAATCAATCCTGTCACAATACAATTGAAATTACCATCACAATTTAGATGAGTGCACCCAGTTTTCCATATTAGCCTCTTTAAACCAGCAGACATGGCGAATCCTGACACCCAATCTGATCCTCCAGGCCCTGTTCAAGATGATCAATATGAGATTAGTGAAATACTTGATTCCCGTAGACATAGGGGAACCTTGCAATACTTGGTTCATTGGAAAGGGTATCTGAGTGATATTTTTTTATGTTTTTAATGTAATAAAAGTTCAATAAAGTTTATTTTTAAAAAAGGAAAGGGTATCCCCTGTCAGAGGCGTCATGGGTTGTCTACTCAGAGGTGCGCGCCCCTCGGCTATGTTGACAGTTCCACCTAAGAAAGCCAAGAAAGAAGGGGGGGAAGATAATGCATGGGGTTTCATCTGTTCATTCTCTTTTTCTAGGTGGATCTCTTGTAGAGGGGGCAGCCTGTTGGGCTCCATTAGGGATGATAGATGATCTGATCTCATCAGCTGCAGCATCACAGAATGATGACATGTGAAGGGATCCTCAGTCGTCCATAACTTGAAGGGAAGCTCCTATCTGTGTTTGATGGATTGTTGGACGTTAATTAGATGATTCTGCCAAAAGCCGAACTCAAAGAGATAACAGCCAATGCAGTTGTTGAATCAACTGGGCTGAAGAAATGGACGATAGGGGAAGTTTAACTATTTAGTTTACTCGCGATGAGATAGGAAGCATGAGCGATGGATAGGTGATAGGGAAGGAAATAGTGGATTTATTAGGTAAACCGGATGCTGGGAATAAGGGGTGATTAAGGGAATAATTAGGGGCATGGATAGGAGATAGAAGCGTTTAGGTGGGTGTGTTTATACCTTTAAATAAACTGTAAGGCAGAAGCTTCCAGTGCTAACATAGACCGGTTGGGATACCATTCTTGTTGGATGGAAAATTTGTTGTTTGACATTAAAACCCTTGAAACCTGCTTTCTGCTCTACATGGTGGTTTGTGGTTTGTGTGCAGAACTGCAAGTTTTCAAAGACCGGCTGAGACCAGGCATATTTCTCTAGGCTTTAATACATTTCATAAATAAACTTTAATAAATTAATATTAATACAGCGAATAACTTTAAGGGATGGTCTAGCTGGCATGTCCTCCATGAAGAACAAGATTGGTCAATATACTTTTAGCATTTAACTTTTGGGCTTGTTAGTTTAATTCTTTCTTAACTATTTATTATTGTATATACTGTTGATGTTTTCAGCTGTGAGCCGCCCCAAGTCTTCGGAGATGGGGCGGCATACAAGTCCCAAAAATAAATAAATAAATATATTTCTTAACATCTCTGTTTATTCAAGGAAGGAATTTAACATAGAGTTTCTGACAGCCATTAGAAAAAACAAGAAGCACCAGTACAATGATATCTGTAAAAACATCAAGGATGGAAACAGATACAGAAAAAGAAACTCTTCTAAAAGGTGTCTAATCATAGAAGAAAATTCCAAACTCAAACTAGCATGCTAAAAGTGCAATGAACAGATAATAATTGATTCAAAAAATATAAAAGCGGGAAGGCAGATACTGAAATTCTGTACGGATAGTCCTTGACTTGTGATCACAATTGAGTCCAAAATTTCTATTGCTAACAAGACAGTTGTTAAGTGAGTTTTGCTCCATTTATGACCTTTTGTGATGACCCAGGGTGGGATACAAAAGCAACAAAGTCACAAAAACAGGTTAAGTCCCTTTAATTCCTTCAACTTGGCTTCAAAGGTTCAAATATCATTGACTGGAGAAAAAAACTCCCCCACAAACAGTTGCGAAAAGGAAGAACTTCCATTCAAACTCAAAATACATATAAATTATAAATAGAAAAAAAACAACACAAACCACACTGAAGCAATTAAGGAGACTGGGCAGAATAAGGGCTTGAAGATGTCCACAGACACACATTGGGAAGGACGCCAGAACTCAGATAAGAACTGACAGACTAGAAATATTTTCACACTTCCATGCACAGTTTGTACTTTTAAACAGTCCTCATAGCTGCAGCCCATGAAGGGGAGCAAGGCCCTTTCCTTCCCCATAGACCGTAGACCCCTGTGTGCCCTAGGATGAAGAGGGGATGGGCCTGGGTCTTCCTCTGAATGCCCAGCCAGCCTGTGCCCTTCCCCAGTTTTCTCCACAACCTCCAGAGCCACAGTCCCACTCTCTGTCAGCTGTTCCTCCTCTCCATCAGAGTTAGATTCTAACAGGGGCATCACACCTTTCTTGCCATGGTTATTACATGAATCAGTGCAATTATTAAGTTAGTAACACAGTTCAATGAATCTAGATTTTACTTGTCAGAAGGTCGCAAAAGATGATCACGTGACCTCAGGACACTGCAACTGTCCTAAATATATGCCAGTTGCCAAGCATCCAACTATTGATCATGTGATCACGGGGATGCTGCAACAGCCATAAATGTGAGAAATGGTCATGAATCACTTTATCCAGTGCTATTGTAACTTCAGTCACTAAACAAATGGTTGTAAGTTGAGGACTACCTGTACCATAGAGATGTCACAACATCCAAGATATTTTGGAAGAGTGTCCCTATTTACAAAATCACCTAGTATTAGAAGAAGAAATTAGATCCAACATTCAGCCACTACCAAGTTGGAAGGCTACAAGAATTGATGGCATATTTTAAGAAATATGGCAAATGAACAATAAAATTTATGTCCAAACTATGCCTGCCAAGCTGAAGAATGATATGGTGGCCAATAGATATGAGAAGCTCAGTCTACACATCAGTACCAAAGAAAGACTTAACAGAACTTGCAAACTACCATACAATATCCTTAATTTCACATGCTACCAAAGCAATACATAGAATTGTCCAGTGTACATTAGATCTCTGCATGGAAATGGACATGTTCAAGGTGCTTTTGGAAAAAGATGAAAAATGAGAGTCTTCACTGCTGATGTTTAATGAATAATTGAAAGTGCTAAAATACTAAAAGAAGTCAAGGCTGCTTAATTGAATATTAAAATGCCCTCAATTCTGTCAAGCAGGTTTAGTTGTGGGATGTCCTTAGGAAAATGTGAAGCTTAGAATTTTTTTTTTTAATTACATTTATATGCCCTTCTCCGAAGACTCAGGGCGGCTTACAATTTTTGGGATACAACCCAGTGTGCTCAGCAATAGCCTTCATTCCATTGTATATGCCTGCTTATTACTAAGTGGCATTTTTTACAAGGTCAGCTAATTGCCCCCAACAATCTTGGGTCCTCAATTTACCTACCCCGAGAGGATGGAAGGCTGAGTCAACCTTGAGCCTGGTGGGATTCGAGCCTACAGCAGTTGTAGGATCAGTTATACTGATCAGAAAGCCATGGTCCAGATGAAACAGGGCAAAACTGATGTGAGATATGGCTATATGCTCTTTCCATATTCATTCAAACCAAATGCAATATAAATATAGGGGGGATACTTGACTGGAAGAAGATGAACTGATTTTAAAAATAGAAGAATCAATAACCTGTGCTATGCTACTACGATAACTGAAAAATGTAATTAATCTGGAAACTCTAGTAATGGAAATTAAGCAGCATGGTGAAAAAAAATGGGACTACAGTCAGATATTAGGAAGATACACACTAAACTATTGGATAGTTTCTGTCTTAAAATTGGAACCAACTATCAGAAAATATGCCATAGGTAAAGGCATATTTTCGCACATACATGCTTGTCATTTCTGACTCTAGGGGGCGGTGCTCATCTCAGTTACAAAGCCGAAGAGGCAGCGCTGTCCAAAGACATCTCCATGGGCATGACTAAATGCCGAAGGCACATGGAATGCTGTTACCTTCCCACCAAAGTGATCCCTATTTTTCTACTTTCATTTTTACATGCTTTCAGACTGCTAGGTTGGCAGAAGCTGGGACAAGTAACGGGAGCTCACTCCATTATGCGGCGCTAGGGATTCAAACTGCCAAACTGCTGACCTTTCTGATCAACAAGCTCAGCATCTTAGCCACTGAGCCACCACGTCCCTATATTTATTTATTTATTTATTTATTTATTTATTTATTTATTTATTTATTATTTAGACTTGTATGCCGCCCCATCTCCGAGGACTCGGGGCGGCTCACAACTAAAACCAATCCACAACAATAAATTAATTTAAAACAATATTAAACAATCACAAGTCTAATTTAAATTAAAACCCCAATATGCCATTTAAAATTTAACCCCCCCCAGGAGATCAGCACAGCACAGCCTGTTTGAATAACCAAGTTTTCAGGTCGTGGCAGAAGGTGCGAAGGTTAGGGGCCAGGCGGAGCCCCAGGGGTAATTGATTCCATAGGGCAGGAACCGCCACAGGGTAGGCCCGTCCCCGGGGCGCCACTAACCGGCATTGACTCGCTGACGGCACCCCGAGAAGCCCCTGTCTGTGTGCTTGTACAGGGCGGTTGGTACTCAATATCGGCAGGAGACGCTCCCGTAAATATCCCAGACCCATGCCTTGTAGGACTTTGAATGTTAATACTAGAACCTAGAACCTATATGCCATAGGTTAGCACTTGGTAAAGTAGCAATAAAGACCTTGGCGGGAAATATTTGAGTGCTGGCATTTGTCTAAGCCTATGAAGACTCATGCAGATAATAGATTTTCTATGGAAGCAAAAATTGAACTGTGAGGAAGATTAAAAGAATATTGATTTTAAAAAATTTAGACTTTGGTATTGGAGATGTTTCTTGAGAATGTCATGGATAGCCAAGAAAATAAATGTGTGGATCATACAATAAACCAGTCTGGAATTCTCACCAAAGGCAGAAATGACCAGGCTCATAATTATTATTGTGGGAAGACCCACCTCTCCTGAGAAGCTTGTAATGGTGGGAAAAGTAGAAGAACAGAGGATGACAGCCGCAAAGTGGGTGGGGTCAATTACAGCAGTCTTGGGTGCATCATTGGGATACCTGAAGAATCAGATTGGAGATAGACCCTGGAGAACGTCTATTCTACGTAGTCACTAATAATTGACACAGAGCTGATATTATGTAATCAATCAAATCAGTAAATCATGAACACCAGGCTCAAGGTTGACTCAGCCTTCCATCCTCTCCGGGTAGGTAAATTGAGGACCCAAGATTGTTGGGGGCAATAAGCTGACTTTGTAAAAATGCCGCTTAGTAATAAGCAGGCATATACAATGGAATGAAGGCTACTGCTGAGCACACCTGAGTCTCCGGAGAAGGGCGGCATATAAATGTAATTAAAAAATAAAATAAAAAAACTTCCAATGACTGCTCCATCAAGGAGTGATTTGCAAGTATGAATAAGCAGTTGCCTATCAAATATACCACACTACATCTTTTATATTTCCTCAGGTGCAATGTTTATTCAATGCTTATCTGGTCATTGAAATTGTGAGGCTGCCTTTGGCACAAACGTGTAAACTGTGTTCTAATGTTGGGAAGCACTAGATAAATGTTAATATTTTATCACCTCTAAAAATCAGTCACCAGATGATAAACATGGTCAACCATGTTTATATAGCAGGATTAGATCTTGCTAATACATGGATGGGACCCTTGACTGAGAAATTAAATAAAAATTGGAAGATGCCAACTGTTTCTGTATTGAGCCGTGGTGGCGCAGTGGTTAGAATGCAGTACTGCAGGCTACTTCTGCTGCCTGCCAGCTGCCTGCAATTTGGCAGTTCAATTCTCACAAAGTTTAAGGTTGACTCAGCCTTCCCTCCTTCCGAGGTTGGTAAAATGAGGACCCAGATTGTTGGAGGCAAGACTCTGTAAACCACTTAGAGAGGGCTATAAAGCACTGCAAAGTGGTATATAAGTCTAAGTGCAATTGCTATTGTTGGCAAGAAACATGTGTCCTTATATTCAGTCAAAATCAAGCTCAGAGAAAAGCTTTATTTTTATTGTTCCTAATAATTAGAACCTAAATTCACCTTTTTAAAAATCTGCATTTTTAAAAAATATACCACTGGTTCTGATTCTCAGACTGACGTTACTGAATTAACAGGGTACTACAGGTTCCATGGCATGTACTTCCTGGATGGATCTTCAAGCAAGGAAGCAAAAGAAGAGCAAGGGATATATGAGGTCCTAGCTAGAATAAATGTTGGGGAATCAAACCCAAATTTACTTGTTCCGAACTCCACACTATGGATTGTGATCTTAAAACAGACTCAAACTCCAAGATTCAACACTATTATCATTACATTGAGAGCACAGAGAGAAAAAAAATATTAATCTAAAGTTTCTCAGAAGAGATGGTGTATTCTAGATCAGATCACTACTCCTAATTAGATCAATTCTTGCTTCAGAAGTGATCAGGAACTCCTATGTTTGCCAAGACTTTTCTTGTGTAACAATTTATGACACACCAGTCAGCTGAGCCTGTGCTTACCTACCTAACTAGGCAAAGACAGGATTAAGTTGTTTGAAAACACCAAAGCTTAGGCAGAGTTAATTACCTTTATTTTTGTATTATTATTATTCATATTTATATCCCGCCCTTCTCCGGAGACTCAGGGCGGCTTACAGTTTTTGGGATACAACCCAATGCGCTCAGCAATAGCCTTCATTCCCTTGTATATGCCTGCGGCATTTTTACTAAGCGGCATTTTTACAAAGTCAGCTTATTGCCACCAACAATCTTGGGTCCTCACTTTACCTACCCCGAGAGGATGGAAGGCTGAGTCAACCTTGAGCCTGGTGGGATTCGAGCCTGCAATAATTACAGGCAGCTGGAGCTAAGTGCTAGGCATTTAACAGCCTGCACCACCAAGGCCCTTTAACTACCTTGAGTTTGGAAGAGAATGATCTTACTGGTCAGTTATGTTGTACATTCAGCCAATAGTCAAATATGCCCAGAAGGTTCTCCAAGAAGAGTAAGAGAAACAGAACAGCTGAAAAAGCAATTCTGTCCAGTAAAGAAGTCAGTATCAAGGCACTATGGAGCACGAAAATACATTTCCCAAATGATTGCAGTGTCTAAACTACATGTTTTTTTATTCCTGCCTGGTCATTGGGGAAGGGAACAGACTGAAGTATTATCAATATTTGTCTATTGGGGCATGATCTCAAGGCATGGGGACATGGATGAAGATTCTGCATTCCTTATTACACAGAAAACCTAGCCCTCTTACTGTGACTGTGTCCTGCCAAAGTTATTGGTAATAAGCTATGACTGGTTAGTGGCTTCCTAAGTTCTGCATGTTGTGTGAAGATATCCCTAACCCTAACCCAAGATCGTTACTGGGTGACTGGGCCTTCATTTTGTGGTTTTGCAATTATTATCACAAGCATTCCTGGCCTTGAAAGGACGGGCATCCCAGTAGAAGTCAATTCATGGTGAAAAGTCAAAATTGTTACCACACTAAAACAGAGTGTAACTTTTAAATTTGAGGGAGGGCATTAAAAAGTGTAACTTTTTAAATTTGAGGGACGGCATTAGAATAATTGCAGTGCAATTCACACAGGATGGTCTAACCCGGGGTGTCAAACTTGTGTCATCATGGCAGCATCACATGACATATCGGGACTTTTTCCCCCTTCGCTAAACTGGGGGTGTGGCCAGCACGTGATGCATCTAGCCCGTGGGCCGCAAGTTTGACAGCCCTGCTCTAGACCTGTTTGTCAGCCATTTTAAGATGTTTGGATTTCACTTCCCAGAATTCTAGGAGTTGCTGTCCACATATCTTAAAAAGGCTAAGAGACAAACACTGGTCTATGTACTGGGAAATTCTGGGAATTGAATTCTGGGAATTGAAGTCTCCTACTTTAGAGTGACTTCAATTTCATCCTTTAAGACAGAGGTAGAGAACTAGGGCCCTTTTATGCTGGCTGAGGAATTCTGGGAGTTGAAGTCCACAAGTCATAAAAGGGCTATAGTTTCCCACCTCTGCTTTAAGAGAAGAGAAACCATTTGGCCTCCCTTCCCATGCACCACTGAAAGATCCCATGAAGAAGAAAGCCCTTTTCATAGGATTTCGATGAAATATTTCATGAAAAAGTCCAGCATTATCTAAGTTTTATATATCATCAGCCACAAGTAGTTCTCTCAATGTTCATCTGCTATGATTTCCAATAGTAGATCTACAATTATAATTGTTCTCTTGTGCTGCTCTATGGAGAGCATTGTGCAGGAGAGGTTAGACTTCTGTTTTTATCCTAAGAGTCCACAACTTGTGCTTTTTCCAGGTCAAAGGCTACTCTTAATGCAGCAGCAGACAGTGTGACCAGAGCAAAGAAATGGAAGTGGCCAAGACCAAGATTTAATATGGTTTAATTTAATTTGCATCCAAATGTAATTAAAATAACTAACACAGATAATGTGAATATTTTGCTATGTATTTAATCATTTCCTCTTTGGTCCCATTAAGGCTGGGTTTGCACACTTAACCTTAAACCTGGGTTAAGAAAAACATCATAGTCATGTTTACAAAACATGCTGAGCCCAAACAGACCAATCATGCTTAATGAGAGGGCTGCTTCACCCCAAATGTTGAGAGAATGGCAGGGTTCCCCAGTACATCAAATCACAAATGAGCCAACCTTATTTGTAATTGAAAGGACTGTGTAAGTCCAACCTTAGAGAAGATTTATGTACGTGAGAGACACATCCTGGTTTGAGAAATGCATGTGTCTCTCGTTCCCAAGATTGTGAAGTTGTATACTCCTGGCTCACATTAAAACACACACTCAGCCAGGTGTGTCTTCAGTATACCAACAACAACAAAAAAGCCATTTGCAATGGTTCTGTACTTCAAGATGGTGATGTTAACCCTAAACCTAACCATGATTGGATGACGTTGTTACAGAGAGGGATCTCAGTTTGGTGTTCTATCTACTAAACATCCTGCAATTTCTTAGAGAATGGGGGCATGGCTTTCTCTTGGTCTGTATTGGCTGTGGTGCAGCGTTTTAGGGATTTTCCTCTTCCGCCTCATTCAGTGGTGGGATTCAAATTTTTTTACTACTGGTTCTGTGGGTATGGCTTGGTGGGCATGGCAGGGGAAGGACACTGTAAAATCTCCAGTCAGGGGAGGAATTTGCTGGTTCTCCGAACTACTCAAAATTTCCACTACCGGTTCTCAGAACCTGCTGAATACCACCTCTGGCCTCACAGTTCCAAAAATTTACAGCACTTGTCTTGTTCAAGAGAATTATTTCTAGGGCAAAAGAAAAAAAGGTGGTTTGTCAATACCTCTGTTTGGAAACAAAGGATGTTTGGATGTTTTGTCCATGGGAAGATTGGTTGTTCACACAGTTTGAGAAGGACATGAGGTCACAGACTAGAAACATAAGCCAGAAAAGGCAAGGGATCCTTGCTGTGTTTCGTAATTTCTCTTCATATGTGTCTGAACAATTTGTTTCTTCTGTAAGTAATCCAAATACTAATTTCCTTTTATGTGGTAGAAAAGGAACTACAGGTAGCCCTCAATATATGACCACAATTGGGACCAGAATTTCTGTTGCTACACAAGGTGTCTGTTAAATGAATTTAGCCCACTTTTATGACCTTTCTTGCCATGGTTAAGTGAATCATGTGGTTGTTAAGTGAATCCAGCTTGCCCCATTGACTTTGCTTGACCAAAGCCAACTGGGAAGGTTGTAAATGGCGATCACATGACCCCAAGATGCTGCAACCAATTTAAAGATATGCCACTTGCCTAGTGCACAAATTTTGAACATGTGACCATGGGGTTGCTGTAACAGTCATAAGTGCAAGGACCAGTCGTAAGTCATCTTTTTCAGTGCCCTTGTAACTTTCAACAGGTGCTAAATGAATAGTTGTAAGTCAAGGATTACTTGTAATGCTGAGTCATTTTGTCCCCCGATTTGTTTTTTAGTGTGGATGGTTCCTTTGTACTGTGCCTTGAAAAAAAAAAGACAGGCCCCATGAACCAGGAACATTCCTGGAAGAAAACATATAGGTCTTTATGGATACCTGATTTAAAGAGCCAGTGATCCCTCCTTCTAGATCAGGGGTCTCCAAACTTGGCAACTTTAAGACTTAAGCAAAGCTGGCTGAGGAATTCTGGGAGTTGAAGTCCACAAGTCTTAAAGTTGCCAGAATTGGAGACCCCTGTTCTAGATCAACTTTTATCTATCCAGATAGTCCTTACCTTCTAACCAGTTAGGACTAGCATTTCCAATGCTCAGTAAAGCAGTGTTAAATGAGTCATGCCCAATTTTATGACTTTTTTTAAAAAAACCATGATTGTTAAGCAAATCACTGCAGTTAAGTGAATCACGTTAAGTGAATCCAGTTTACTCCACTGACTTTTCTTGTCCGAAGACATCCCGGCAGGTTGCAATTGGAGATCACAATGACCCTTGAAGGCTGCAAGTGTCATAATTTTATGCTGGTTCCAAGGGCCCAAATGTTGAGCATGTGACTGTGGGGCAGGAGGGGGCCTCAAAAATCACAGCAACCAGTTCGCTGCCCAGTTGCTTAGTGGGCATGGCCATGGTGGAACCGGAACTTCTGGTAGGATCATTTTTTGCCTTCCCAAGGGTCCAGATGCTTCTCTTGGGCCTCGGGGGTAGAAATGTCCTCCCCTGGGCTCTTTAGACCCTCTGGAAGCCAGAAACAGGCCTGTTTTCTGGACTTCTGGTACTTCCGGAAGGCCCTTTTTTCACCCTCCCTGAGCCTCTGTGCAGGTCCTGCACTTACCTGCATCGAAAATGGGCCATGTGGAGAATCTGGGAGGGGAGGGGAGGGGTGGATGGGGCCAGCCAATTGGTTCAAATACCAGTTTGGCAGACCAGATGCAAATTTAACATCCGGTTTACCTGAACTGGTCCGAACCAGTAGAATCCCACCCATGCTGTGGGGATGCTACAGTGGTTGTGAATATCTGTGAAGTGTAAATCCCTTTTTCCCAGCCCCGTTGTGACTTTGAACTATCAATTATACGAATGGTTCAGGGATTACCTGCACTCACCGGAGCAGCTTTCCAGGGTTTCAACCAATTTGAATCAGAGACATTTTCATGCAAAACAAGAGTCCTGTCATTTATTGGTAAATTGCTCGTGTGTATACCAGTAGCAATATATGCTGTGCCATATAAGTCCATCTTACTTACACGGATTGGCATTTGCTCTCTTGACTAATTCGGCTGGGGTTTGTTTCCCCAACCTGAGCAGACTTGTTAGGACATGAATACAGGCAGTCCTCGACTTACCACCACAATTGAGCCCGAACTACCTGTTGCTAAGTGAGACAGTTGTTAAATGAGTTTTGCCCCATTTTACGACCTTTCTTGCCATGGTGGTTATGTGAATCGCTGCCGTTGCTCAGTTAGTAACCCGGCTGTTAAGTTGAATCTGGCTTCCCCATTGACTTTGCCTGTCAGAAGGTCACAAAAGAGGGATCGCATGACTCCGGGGATACTGTGACCATCAACCGTCAAGTGTCTGAATTTTGATCACGTGACCCTGGGGATGCTGCAACGGTCGTGTGAAATACAGTCATAAGTCACTTTTTTCAGTGCCGTTGTAAATCTGAATGATCACTAAAAAATGGTTGTTAAAGTCAAGGACGACCTGTATTGGGTTTTTGCCTTTAACCTGCACCCCACCATCGAGCTTCCTGCCTGACATGAATTTCAAACTTCTGAACAAGTGAAGTGTTTGGAAAACAGGCATGGTGAGGGAGGCCCTCAGCTACTCTCCAAAGCAGGGGTCTCCAACCTTGGCAACTTTAAGACTTGTGGACTGGAACAAAGCTGGCTGAGGAATTCTGGGAGTTGAAGTCCACAAGTCTTAAAGTTGCCAAGGTTGGAGACCCCTGCTCCAAAGGGTCCAGGAAAATTCGCCATGGTCAACTCAACTCAACATTTATGAATCATTTTATTCAGTTAACTTTTATTTCTGGTGACCACATTTTCATCGCAATTATTGCAACTCTTATACTTCTAGATTAATTTTTCTTTATTATTATTGACCATAGTTCCGTTGGAATGAATTTAATGTTTATATTTGTTGAATTGTCCTGCGGCAAGTTCTCCGTGGCAAGTTGCCCATGGTGAGTTGTACCACTCCATCTCCAAATGTGTGTGAGTGTGTGTGTGTATGTATATGTGTTCTCATCCAGACCACCCCAAGAAGGACCTAAAAGGGGGTTAGCATAAATTCAGACCAACACTTGACTTGGTTGTGTCCTCTTGTCTCCAAGGGGAGCATAAGAAAAGACAACTGACTGATCAACTTATTTGGATGTATATATACACACACAAATGATTGTCTTTTTCTCTCTCTTCTGAATAAAGACACTTGTGATTGGATGCTAAAAAGGATCACACCAGTCTGGAAAAAAAAGATGCTAAAGTTCATTTGTTGGGTTTGTTGGAATGATAAAAGGGCAGGAAAGTCAAGGATCGCTTTTGACCGAGACATAGTTCTCCTGCTTGGTTGGTGTTGGACATCCTGAAATCAGTCCTAGCCAAGCAACCCCCTACCCTCATCAGATGTTATTCCCACTTAATTTGCAGAGACGCTTCTTCCAACACACCATTTGATTTTTAACAATGCACTAATATACAAAGGAAAGAAAATGGTGGGAAAGGAGGAACCGAATAAAACAAGAGAGAATTGACAAAGAAACGTCCACAGTCACATGAAATTAATTGATCCATGCACATACCTCCAATTGAAATTAAATTTTGTTAGACAAACAACACGGCAAACCCAACTTCGCCCGCCCTGCCCTCCCCATCTCAATAATTATTACATTACTTCAAGAAAGAGTATATTTTTTTCATGCATAAATCAAATTTTCATTTCTTCTTTTTTTTTTGGTCTTTTTTTCCTTCTTAAATTACATTTGAACACATAAACACATATAATAAATACTCTTGTAAGACATGACTCAGCAGAAAAAAGGAACACATCCCCAAAGCATAGGATATTACTACTATCTGTGATTTTTTTTCTTTTAAAGGACTTGTTTAAATATGAAATCTGTAAACTCCAAGGATCCTTCTTTCTCTCTCTCTCTCTCTCTCTCTCTCCTCTTTAAAAACAAACAAACAAACAAAAATCATGTAACTAACCAGTTTTTCCTTTCCTTTCCAAACATTCAATATGTCTTCCATTGAGCATGTCAACATAGTAACACTTGCCATCTCTGCAAAAATTATAATTTAACAGTATAAAGCTTCAAGTTGCAAATTCCAAAAACTAGCTAAGTAATTATTATTATTATCATTATTATTTTGTCACATAAACTATACATTAAATATTTTTTTGAGGTATTTCAGAGAACATTGTCAAAGGCTTGCCAGGTTTGTGCTGGAGAGAAAGGCAGGGCCACTGGTTTGTTTATTTATTTATTTATTTTCTCCTGACAGGAGACATCTTTGGTATCAACAAGCCATTTGGGTGTTGGGTCAAAAGAAAACCGCAGGATTTCGCCAGGTGAAGAGGTAAATTCCGGGGAGAAATAGGTTGGTCATTTGTGGTGGGAGGGAATGAGGACATTTGCACAAGCACCGTCATCAGGCAACACACAGTATGAGAGAGGCAGTTTGGTGTAATGGTTAAGGTGCTAGGGTGGAACCTGGGAGTCCATGAGTTCTATTCCTCCCTTATGCAAGAAAGCCAGCTTAGATGACTTTGGGCCAGTCCAACTCACCTCTTAGGGTCGTCGTTGTGGGGCAGCAATAGAAAGCAAGACCATCAGATATGTACCACTAGAGTATTTGGGGCTCAAGACTGAACTATGGTGTCCTCGGTGTTTCCTGAACTTGGTTATTTTCTTGCAGACATTTCATTATCCAACTAGGTAACATCATCAGTGTGTGGTTAGAGCAAACCCCACGCCCTTCTAGCACTGGCGATGTTACTCAATTGGGTAATGAAACGTCTGCAAGAGAACAACCAAGCTCTGAGAGCACCAAGTACCCCCACATTAGGTACGTTCCTCCCTTGCGTGGCGCAGAAGAAAGCGTGGCATATAAATTTAACAAGTAAACTCAGAATTCAAGTAGCGGTTGACCAATCAAAATGTTGCTAGCCCTTCGTCCTTTCTCTGCGTTATTTGAACCAAGTTCTGAGGGGAGAAAGCAACATTAATTTGCCCTCCCCTCATTTTATGGCTAGTATTTTTCAAATTGCAGGTCTGGGAGTCAAAAGCCTTCCCTGCATTATGAAAGAATAGCAGGGGAGGAAAAAAACTGCCCCGGAAGCTTGTTTTGCTGGATCGGTTAGGCAGGGTCATTTGTGGGTCAAAGCGGATCCTGTCCGATCCACTTCATGATCTGTTCATTCGATATGGTTTGTCCATCATGAGCTTTTTTGGGAGGTATGAAATAACTCACGAGACATAGTTATTAAGGGAGCTTATCAATATTCTTACATTGGACCAATAGAAGAGAGTATTTGTCGGTCCGGGTTGAACTGAGGGGTACAGGCAGTCCCTGACTTACAACCACAATTCAGCCCAAAATTTCCAATGCTGAGAAAGACAGTTAAATGAGTTGTGTGCCCCATTTTATGACCCATCTTGTGCACAGTTGTTAAGTGAATCTGGCTTCCTCATCGACTTTGCTTGTTAGAAGGTGGCAAAAGATGATCACATGACCCTGGGACACTGCAACCATCTTAACTACATGCCAGTGGCCAAGCATCCCGATACTGATCATGGGATCGGAGATGCTGCAGTGGCCGTGTGAAAAACAACCGCAACTTTGTACAAAAGTTTTCCGTAACTTTGGCCGCTAAACGAATAGTTGTAAGTTGAGGACTACCTGTAGCCAGCTTAGTCTGATATGGTGCCATATTTGATAATATGTATTATTCCATGAATGATCAGAGATATGTTTTAGGGTCCCCAACTGTTTTGGCTCCGCAGAGCAGTGGAGGTTAGCAGCTGCTTTGGTGGTTTCGATGGCAGGGGAAATGGTTTCATGCGCGTAACCTAAATCCCGTGATGCGCAGATGAAACTTTCCTGCCACTTCAGCAGCCCGGTTCCCCATGGGCCACAGCCCAGTAGCGGATTGCAGCCTGGAGGTTGGGGACCCGCCTTTTAGAGTAGTTTTTTTCTCCACTCTTCCTTTGCATTAGCCTTCATCTTGTTTCCCCCCTTTGTCCTAAGGAGCTCCTGCCTTGTGCATGTGTAAAGGGCAGCCATGCACCCCCATGATGTGCTGCTGGGATTTCCAACATGCATTCATACCGGGCTGAAAAAACTGCTTTCCTCACTTTTAATCCTGGATCAGCCCCTCTAGCCCAGGATGGTTGACTGTGGTAGCCGTCATTCTCCAGAGTTTTGGGCACAGTGAAGTTTTCCCCAAGAACTTTGCATACAGGAAGAGTCCTTCATAGGCCAAGCATAAGCTCAACTACGGGCTATGCATCTCGCTCTACTGTCCTACTTGGGTGGCAGTGAATCAGTGGATGCCCATTAGAGATGCAGAGTTCTGGAGACAGAACAACAAGAGTTGGATGAAACCTTGGAGATCTTTTAGTCCAACTCGCTTGCTCAAGCAGGAGACCCTATACCATCCCGGGCAAATGGCTGTCCAATCTTCTCTTAAAAACCTCCAGTGTTGGAGCATCAACCAAACTTTTCTGATGGAAATATCACAAAGAAAAAGAACACACCTCACTGTTTCTTGTGCACCTAGTGAATTAGATGTGCATTGGAGTGCACATGAAACACTGGGGAGTTGGAGGAGGGGGTGGTTGGAGGGCAGAAGGAGAGGACCCAGGGAATGGCTTCTGTCCCATCACCCAAAAGCTACAAGAGTTGCCAGAATCCCTCTGATTAAGAGAACTGAGGTAATATCTCATGAACTTATAGGACAAAGAAAAGAAAAAGAAAAAAAAATGGTTTTACACCTTTTGTACAAGAAAAAGGCACTCAGCTATCACTCCAAGTTTCATTCATGCATCTGACGCGCTCTTTCTCTCGGGAAGTTGGAAAGCACAGGAGACGGTGGGATGGGGAAAGGTCTATGACTACGAACTATAAATGGAGGGTCACAAAGGGAACAAGAAAGGGGAAGCGCAAAATGTGTGTAATCCAGCACAAACCAGGCAAGGAGAACAAAATCTTTGGTATCAGATGTGATTTTCAAATCACAAAAATCGAAAACTCAAGTGAGGTAGCCTATATTTTCTGGTTCTCACTAAAAATGTCTTTGCATGTTCGGGGTTGTTCCTTTGATAGAATTATTCCTTTTCTTTCCTCTCCCCTCCCTTTGGTTCTTCTACTAAGTTCAGGCCCCATCATTTCATTTCATTTCATTTCATTTCATTTCATTTTTTGTCATTTTTTTTTTCCTTTAGTGAGGCTTCTCAGCCCTTCAATACGTCACAAAAATCAGGTATGGGAAATCCACCAGAGTCCTTCTCCATCATTCTTTAGCATCGACAACTCACAAGACCAGATGATGCGGTGGGGTGGGGTAGATTTGCAGGGGATGGACACTCAGGGGGTCTGAGAGAGGTAATTGGAGGGGGCTGTTGTCCTCCTGCGGTATGCCCCCCTCCTCTCTCCCTATGTGTGTTTTGATAAAACATATCTCAGCATTTGCTGTTTTCCCTTTTCCAGTTTTCTTTGGTTGGTCCAAGTAAGTTCCCACTCCATCCCACACCTTGATTGGCTGCACCCAACAGTCAAGACGGGGACAAAATGTTTTGCTGAAGATAGGAAATATTAGCAGAGTCGTTTAATTCTCTTTTTTTCCCTCCCTTCTTCCTTTTCTGCTCAAAGAATAAACTTTTGATGGTTCTGGGGTTTTTTTTCTTCTTCCTCTCTCTTTCTTTCTTTTTGTTCCATTCCCAAAGGTGCCTAAGGGTCACTCAACACATTGTCTTCAACATAAAGTGAACGCATAAACCATTGCGCAAGGATGGTGCTCTATTACCCGCATCGATTTGATAGTGTCCCGTTAAAAAAACAATAAAACAAAGAAACGACACACACAGACACACACGTACAAAGAATCCCACATTTTAGCACGGAGAGGGCGAGGCTGCAATTTCCACAGCCTCTCTGCCTTCTCAAACGCCTTTTCTCTGGCTCTGAAGGCAAAGGGGTGGGGGTGAGGGCTTCAACTTTGCCAGCCAGACTTCCAGGTTTAACTGGTGATGCTATTTCTCATCAAAGCTGACCATGTCCTTCTGTTTTCTTCTCTCTCTCTCTTTGCCTTGCAAACGGTCCTGATTCATGGTGCCAGACTACTGAAGTCAAATCCTCCTTTCCAAGAGGGCGATCATCTGGTATCCATCTTCTATTTTTAAGGCAAGCTGTTAAATTGGCACACACACAAAAAATAGTCACTTATCTTTCGTACGTTGCCAGGATTCCTTTTTTTTTTAGTTTCTTTTTCTTCTTTTTTTTGTAGTTTGTTATTTTCAACAGGGAGGGATACGGAGCTGGGCCGGAAAAGGACTTGGGGGGTGGGGTTTGTCTTCCCCTTGCCAATCTATTGATCCATTTAGCAAACAGATTCATAATTTGGTCCCCCCCCCGCTCAACTCAACTTGCCCAATCTGATTCCTGTCACATACACTATCATGGTTTCTCTCCCCTTCTGCCATCCTGTATGTATTGGGAGGCAGAAAATTGGGATAATAAGAGGCAAAAAAGAGGAGGGAGAATGGAAATCATTCAGCTGGGGCTGGCCTTTGGAATGAAACCAACATTGGATGGAAGGTCAGCTGCCAATCCAGTGTCCAGGAAATAAAAATTCAGCTCCTGCACTGCTTTGCTTTGATTTCTTTAAAGCTTTTTTTTTTTAATTACCCGATTTATGTACGTAAAATGTGCTTCATGACCCGCTTTTTCTCTAGGTGACACAGTGCAACTTCGCTTTGGATTCCACATGACTAATTCAAGGGAGAAAAGAGGGGATCGTTTTTCGTCAGAGTTTCTGGTTTCCCCCTTGACACTTTGGCTTGGAGTTCCTCGGAGAGGAATCGTCAAAAAGAAAAGGAAAAAAAAGTCTTCTTTTTGAGAGTTGGATTTGGTTTCGGTAACTTTCAGACCATGCCGTGATGCGCTGGGCAAGACCTCTGGTGGATTTTCACGGGGACCCCTTGGAGTGGTGAAGACTTTTGGGGACAGGAGGTGGGAAAAAAATAGAGGGCTGAGCTGTAGGAAATGTACATGAGGAGAACATGACAACATTTTGAAGATTTTTTTCCACCCTGGAATGGATTTTCATGCGTTTTCCCATTGTTACTAGGATGAAGGATGTAGATGGGATTGTGTTTGTTTGCTTTTTTTAATCTCAGGCCCAATATGCATCCTTGCTTGCAAACTGAGCAACCCCTTCATCTACATTCACACGTGTCATCACTGACTCTCATTTCAGGATAAACAATTGCAGCTTGTCTCCATATGAGGGCTAAATGATTCCCCACACAATCCTCTCATATGCCTTTTCCCAAATCAAAGGCGGGCCACGATGATCAGCTTCACCATAAATGGCCTTTCTTTGAAATAGGAAGGAGGAGACAGAATCGGATGTTACAGGTCTTGGTAGGAGTCTTAATAAATATCCCACAATTCACTTCTATCTCAGTGGTGAAAGACAACCCCAGTAGCAACGATAAGTTAGCCTGGCATTTAAAACCCAGGAATTAGACGAAGTCCAGTTATGTGGACAGGTATCTAGAAATACATCTGAGGGAGCTGAATCAGCTTCACAAATTCATATGTTGCTTCCTTCTTGCCCTCTCTTCAATTTTCCAGTGCTGGGCTATTTTTTTAAGGCATACACCACACACTTGCTCCTCAGATAGCCAGGCCCTCTGGGATAATAAGCATTTTTGTGTTCCCATGATGACAGTTTTCAAATCAACTTCTGTGACAGCTTCTGCTCTTAAGCTGCTCCTTACAGATCCCTCCCCCTCTGCCATCAGGACATTATTAATTACTCGTTGGCTGAAACCTCCAGGGAGGAAAGACGTCCCTCAGCTAAACCCAAAGCTTGGGAGAAAGTTGCTCCCCAGATAAGGAGACAAAACGGCCCTTCCACAAATGGGAAGGTCTGAGGGAGGTCAAAGATGGAGGCTGCTGCTACGGGATGCCTCTGGAAGATCTGGGACAACCCAGAGGCATCCACCGTGGACGTTTGTGAAGTGGGCACTGTGCGTTGTCGTTGCTCAACATATATGCGGTATGGCAGGTGAGGGGAGCACGCATGGAGAAGGGAATGGGCCCTCTTCTGGGTTGAGTTCAAGGGGGGGAATGCAAGGGTTATGAGAGGCATATGAAAAACAAAAAAATTAAGAGAAATCATGCTTTGGAAAAAGTGCTTGTGGATGAAGAGGGGACGCCGGGGTTGGGGCCTGGCTCCTCTTGCCAACGGTTCATACACCGCCGGCGGGCATTCATGAAGAAGTTGCTGACGGTGTTGAGCTCCAGGCCCAGCTGCTGCGAAATGGTCATCTGCATCTCCTTGGAAGGCCGCTTGTTCTCTTTGAAGATGGCGATCAGGGTGCGGCGTTGAAGGTCGGTGAAGACCAGGCGCTGTTTTTTCGGTTGCAGGTTCCGGTCCTTTTGCTGCTCCTGCTCTTTACGTTTGCAGGCTATGCAGGCCATTTTGAAAGGAGAAGAGGGGGAAGGGGAGGCGGGGGGAGAGAGAGAGAGAGAGAGAGAAGAAAATAACATGGCTATCAAATTCATGCACATCAAAGCCTGTTTTCCATTTTTTTCTCCTCCCCAATCCCTCCCCACCCCATACAACATTTGCAATGACCCACCTATAAAGGAATATACCAAATGGCTTTGGTTAGCATTTTTTCCCCCCTTCTTCCGTTCCATCGTGTCCGATTCTCTGACAAATCCCTGAAGTTTTTTTTTCTCGGCAAGGCTTTTCAGAAATAATTTGCCACTGCCTCCTTCCTCGGGCTGAGAGAGTGACTGGCCCAAGGTCACCCAGCTGGCCTCGTGCCTAAGGCAGGACTAGGACTACCGTGTTTCCCCGAAAATAAGACACTGTCTTATATTTTTTGGCTCCCAAAAACACACTAGGTCTTATTTTCGGGGTAGGTCTTATATATTTATGGTGCCAAATAGTGGGTGTGAGTGTGTAGGCGGGGGTGTTTCGCGGGTGCATGGTTGCTCCCTGAAAAGTCTTCCTGGAACTGGAGATTTACACTAGGTCTTATTTTCGGGGTAGGTCTTATATTAGGGCAGGTTTAGAAAATAGTGCTAGGTCTTACTTTCGGGGTAGGTCTTATTTTCGGGGAAACACGGTAGAACTAATCTTTCGGTTTCTAGTCTGATGCCTTATCCACGACTAAACCAAACTGGCTCTCGTTCATTAGCGCGGCTTCTATTCCGAATTTTGTTTTTGCTTTAAAAAACATAACCAATGTACAGATAGTCCTTGACTTACGATCACAATTGAGCCTCCCAATTTTTTGTTGTTAAGAAAGACAGCTGTTAATTTTGCCCCATTTTTATGACCTTTCTTGCCACAGTTGTTAAGTGAATCTGCCTTCCCCATTGGCTTTGTTTGTCGGAAGGTCGCGAAAGGGGAACCATGTGGCCCTGGAACAACACTGCAACCCATCATAAATATGAGTCAATTGCCAAATGTCTGAACTTTGATCATGGGGATGCTGCAACGGTCATAAGTGTGAAAAATGGTCATAAGTCTCTTTTTTCAGGGCCATTGTAACTTCAAATGGTCACTAAATGAACTTTTATAAGTCAAGGGCTATCTGTATATAGTGTCAATGTGATGGAAATGTCTATTTGTGTAAAATATTCTGATTCCATTCCTCAAGCAGAAATAGGTGAGATTTAAGGTAACGATCTCTGATGTCTGTCCGAACTGTAAGATTACAACACTGCAGCTATTTTTGTTGTTGTTGTTAAGGAGGGTTAGAAATGAGGTTTTTATTCCTAAAAACCAAACAGCAAAATGTCTTCACTTAAATTCTGTATTCATTTATCATGATTAGTTCACAGAGCTTTGTCTGAATAGAATCATTATGGCTTCCCATTGATATCACATGTTCCCTGACTGGCTACCCTGTGAGAGAGAATCATTAGTATTTAAATTGATTAAACTGTAAATCCTGCCTTGAGCTGAGACAGGCATAGTGATTCCTGGAGGGAAGTCTGGAAAACCATGATTTTAAAAAAATTGGTACGTTCATTTGCGCATTTAAATTGGAGAGATGCTTTGTGGCAGTTTTGAAATGCACCTTACTCCACCTGCTCTATTCAGGAGAATGGGTTGGAGGATGAAGGGTAGCCAAAAGTCATCTTAGAATGGTTTAGTGATCCTGTACTGAGCAGGAGTTAGACTGGATGATCTCTAAGGGACCTTCCAACTCTGAGATTTTATGAAAACAGGGAATTGATCAGATAAACCCTCCTGAAGTTCTCAATAAGCCCAGTAACTAGTAACCTTTTAACTCTTATCTCCTCATAAATTATCTCCTGCAACTTCCCTAATCTTGGTGTCTTCCACCTGTTTTGGACTACAGTTCCCATCAACTCTCAATATGGCCAATGGTCAAAGATGATGGAAGTTGAAGTCCCCAAACAGGTTGAGAAAGGCTGGTTCTGGTGTAGAATGCACAATTTTGGCATAACATCGTTCAGAAAACAATCCAACTTAGGGTAAATCCCAGAAATGGAGTCTCTGTTTTTTTGTTTGTTTTGAAAAATGTCATCATCAATCAAGCAGAAGAGAATATATGTGGTTCAGGGTTGAACTGTGGAGTTTTTTGGTGTTCTCTGAGCTTGGTTGCTTTGTTGCAGATGTTTCATTACCCAGCATGGTAACCTCTTCAGTGCTAAGGAAGTGTTAGCACTGAAGATGTTATCTAGCCTTGGTGGCATAGTGGTTAAAATGCAGTATTGCAGGCTACAATTGCCAGCAGTTTGGCAGTTCAAATTTCACTGGCTCAAGGTTGACTCAGCCTTCCATCTTTCCAAGGTTGGTAAACTGAGGACCCAGATTGTTGGGGCCCAATGTGCTGACTCTGTAAATTGCTTAGAGGGGCTCTAAAGCACCATGAAGCTGTATATAAGTCTAAGTGCTACTGCTATCTAGCTGGGTAATGAAATGTCTGGAAGAAAAAACCCAACCAAGCTCAAAAGGTACCAATGACTAGGAAAAATGTCTCCAGAATTCAGTTCCCCTTTCAACCCTTCTGAGCCCATATTCAACCTGAACATTCTCTACTGGGAACATTCAGTTCGCTCTTAGAAAAAAGAACCCACAATGTCTACATTTTGAAGGTGAGATGGCTACTTCCCACAGTCTGCATCTGGCCATTGTTCACCTGTTCATGACAGCTTTAGTAGGTTTTTGCATTGCATTAAAAACCTACAAAATCCGTTTGATTCGGTGCAACTGTGAGACAGGAGACATCAGCATGGACAAAAGACATTTTGGCCAAAGGCCTTTATATTGTGTCCCAACTGACATTTAATTCATGTAAAGATAAAAATGCTGGCTGTGTACCGCCATCAAAACCCCAGCAGATGAATGAACCACCTACCCTATGACCATCAGATGCTTGCAAGGAAAACAAACAAAAATAAGCCTTTTTTTGGCACAAAAAACATTAATATTTTCTCTTTCAATTTTTTAAAATAGATACCAACATTTTAAAAGGAAATTAAAACCAAAGAAAAACAAACCAATAGCAACGACATAAGATTTGCAAATCAAAATTTGGATCAAAGCATTCACTACAATTTCTTTTTAAAAAAAAAAACCTTTCATTTCCCCTTCCTTTCCCCTCTTCCCTTGCCGGCTTCCCACCGCACAAAATTGATTCGGTCTGTAAATACATTGATGCTGTAGAAGCCAAGCAAAAATAAAAATCCACCCAATAAATTCAGCCTGTGGGCAGATGATGAGCAGAGAACAGACATGAGAATCACACAGATTTAGTTGAGAGCGTTCATACCGGCAGAGGTCAATAATGAAGTCCAGGTAGGGTAGAAAGAACAAAGCAGCAGAATCTATTCTGCAGTATTTTAGGTTATAGACACAACCGGAACCAGCAAGAAGCTGCCAAGGGCCACGGAGACTGACTTCGCCGGGTTTCTGAGACCAACATTTGCAGATGTGCTGATCTGCTGGTATCTAAACCAACTGGGAAGCTTATGAGTTCATTTAAACCAGAGGACAATGGAACAGCTCAGGAACACGAGAGGCCCCATTCAGCGACTTGCCATGTTTAGAGAGTGTTCTAAGTTACAATGGTGATGAAAAAGTAACTTTACCACAGTCCCCACATTTATGCATGTCTGTGTAAAGCAAAGGAAGGCTGAAATAAGATTATAAGCCCAGCCGCGGTTTCACTTACCAACCTCTTCGCTTAATGACTGAGTTGCTGGTCAGAATTGTGCTTGCTAAATGAGGATTACCCGTGTTTTAATTATTCTTGTGGTAGTTCTCATCTTATGATTCTATTCTATTCTACTCTACTCTACTCTACTCTACTCTACTCTACTCTACTCTTCTCTACCCTCCCCTCCCCCACTCCACTCCACTCCACTCTCTTTTAATTTGAAAAAAGATGCAGTACCTTAACGGTCACAAAACCAGTTTCAGTTCATGGAAAAAGAACTAGGAAAGACTGTTGGCAAACTGCTAAACAGAACCTCCATATTCCAAGGTAATATACCTTAGCATGCCTGCTGTTATTGTCCCCTCCCAAACATTTGGTAACTTCTGCTAGAAAGGAGGTAGTAAATTCATTGGGTCTTTGCCCCAACCAGCAGGACTCTTACACATAAATGTGGAGCCTAGATCTTTCAGATTTACACAATCATGCCACAATCATGCCCGCACATATGATGATAGGGATTGTTAATTTTCAGAGAGGGTCTTTTGAGTCCAGTTAAGCTTTGCTGCGTGTTAAACTAAGACAGAAAGAGCTTGCAAGCATGTACAGATTGCCTTTTCCTCCCATTAATGAAATGGCCATTATTCTCCATGTGTAACACTGATAAATACACATTTTAAAGAGATTCTTCATTTCTTTTAAGAGGTTAAAAAAAAAAACCCGAAGGAGAAGAGAAAGCTTTCCGCAGCTTAACATGTCTGTTCACAGTTCAATATAATTACTGTTCCACAGAGTAGGAATCAATAGCTGCTGTTGTTGAATTTACTACATACTGTGGGTCTCCAGAGCTGCAACAGATGGGGCTATTTCATATGCTCATCTCCCCACGGATGATTGCCTGGTCTGTCTCCATCTCACCATCAGGTGAGAGGGGTGGGGGTGGGGAGGCAGCAATATTTCTGCCAATGTAACCAAGGTTGGGTAAAAATACAGTAGAAGGCCATGCAGCTAGCCCCGGCTCATCGCAACTGGGACCTGAATTCCCATGGCTAAAAATTAAGTGAGCCTTGTCTAATTTTACAGTCTTTTTTGCCATGGCTGCTAAGTGAGGTGTGTGGTTGTTGAGCAAATACGGCTTCCCTTTGGAGTTTGCTAGTAGGAAGCCAGTTGGGAAGATGGCAAATGGCAACCACATGACCTGGGACGCTGCAACTGTTGTAAATATATGCCAGTTGTCAAACATCCAAATTTTCACCATGGGAATGGAATGGAATGGAATGGAATGGAATAGAATAGAATAGAATAGAATAGAATAGAATAGAATAGAATAGAATAGAACAAAACAGAATAGCAGAGTGGGACCTTGGAGGTCTTCTAGTCCAACCCCCTGCTTAGGCAGGAAACCCTATACCATTTCAGACAAATGGTTGTCCAATCTCTTCCTTAAAACTTTTTTTTTAATTCACATTTATATGCCGCCCTTCTCCGGAGAATCAGGGCGGCTTACAATCTTTAGAGCACAATCCAATGTGCTCAGCAATAGCCTTCTTTCTATTGTATATGCCTGCTTATTACTAGGGCTTTTTTTTTTGGCCCCCCTCAAGCGGCATTTTTACAAAGTCAGCTTTTATTGCCCCCAACAATCTTGGGTCCTCAATTTACCTACCCCGAGAGGATGGAAGACTGGGTCAACCTTGAGCCTGGTGGGATTCGAGCCTGCACCAATTGCAGGCAGCTGGAACTAAGTGCTAGATGTTTAACAGCCTGCACCACCAAGGCTCCAACTTCCAGTGTTGGAGGATTCACAACCTCTGCAGGCAAGTTGTTCCACTGATTGTTCTCACTGTCAGGAAATTTCTCCTTAGTTCTAAGTTGCTTCTCTCCTGGATTAGTTTCCACCTATTGTGTCTTGTCCTGCCCTCAGGAGCTTTGGAGAATAGCTTGACTCCCTCTTCTTTGATGCTGTATGGTGTAATGGTTCTAAGTACGGGCAACATAATTTCATTTTTAATGTGTGCCAGTTTGGTCAAAGTAAAAAATAACAATAAAAGTTCGCTTATCTAAGTGCAGGGAGCGGTTTATAAATCATTTTTTTCAGTGTCAGTGTCACTTTTAACAATAACTAAAAAAAATAGTCGTAAGTCAAGGACCACCTGTACTGGATTTCAGCTGCAATTGGCATCTTTCAGCAGTACAGGTAGTCCTCGACTTACGACCACAATCAAGCCCAAAACTTATGTTGTTAACTGAGAAATTTGTTAAGTGGGTTTTGGTTCACTTTATGACTTTTCTTGCCACTTTTGTTAAGTGAATCACTGCAATTATTAAATTATTAACATGGCTCTTAAATGAATCTGGATTCCTGATTGACTTTGCTTGTTAGAAGGTCGCAAAAGGGGACCTTGGAACATTGCAACCATCATAAATATGAGTCAGTTGCCAAGCATCCAAGTTTTATTCACGTGGCCGTGGGATGCTGCAATGGTCATAAGGGTGAAAAATGGTCATAAGTCACTTTTTTCAGTGCCGTTGCAACTTTGAATGGTCACTAAACAAACTTGTAAATTGAGGACTACCTGTACTGTCTACTTTGGCAATAACCCAGAAGTTGAGTTTTGACTAAGAGCAACTTCCTATTGGGATTCTTAGAATGAGCTAGTAAGACTCTAGAACAGTTTTTCTCAACCTCAGCCATACAAGAAGTATGTGGACTTCAACTCCCAGAATCCTCCAGCCCATGCATGAGCTGGGGGATTCTGGGAGTTGAAACCTGCACATCTTAAATTCACTGAGGTTAAGAATCAGAGATCTAGGAACGTGACAGGAATGCTGTTGGTGCAGGCCCCAAATTTGCCCTGTTTAGTGTTCAAGTCAGGTATTGAATAGAAGAGCTACAAAAACCAATCTATTAAACCAGCGATTCTCAACCTTGGAGTTTCCAGGAGTGTGGACTTCCACTCCCAGAATTCCATAGTCAGCTTGACCATTGATGAGAATTCTGGGAGTGAAAGTCCACACTCCTGGAAACACTGAAATAAAATCCAGCCATATTTCTCCAGGAAGCCTACAAGCTGGAGTTGATAGTCCCATATTTGACCTTTGGTAGAGTCCTCATCGTTGTGGTTGCCATTGTCATCGTCACCATCATGTATTGAAAACCTCATCCTCCATAGAGAGCAAGGCTGTGCCTCATCCAGCTCAGAAGGATCCATTACTGTCATAAATTGAGGACTACCTGTAATGTAATCTCTAATATAGGCTCTAACACAGGAGTCTCCAACCTTGACAACTTGAAGACTTGTGGACTTCCCTTATCTAATTCCCTTTTATAATTTTCCACGTGGACAGCCATGGCTACATCTTACACTAGTGAGTTATGAATTTCACCGTGTCCTGTACATAAGAAGACTTGGCAACCTGAGCTGAAACTCCAATGCAAGTCTCCTTCCATTTTATTGTCCAGCATTCTTTGTGTCTGTTTTCCTCTCTGTCCTTTTATGAATCTTCTTACTTATTTTAGTACTTCTTACTCATTCAATGTTAAGGCTACCCATTCTCCTAGTGATCAAAACAGAACAGCTAGAATGTTTTTTTTACAGCAGTTAAACAACAGCAGTAAAACAGGGGAAAGATTCAATGCTTGACATTTTAGTAGATTTCCACATTGTCCTGGCCTGGTGCCTACAGGAAGAGCTAGATCTTTAAGGCCCCATAATCCCTTGCATCAGGGTAACTGAATGGAGCTGAGTGTTTACTGGCCAGATGCCCTTCCTGTTGCCAATGCGGGGTTCGCAGCAGATAGATTCTCATTGTGCCCAAACAGAGAAATATCTGCCTCTACCTAGGACTGAACTCACAACCTCCTGATTGTGAGGCGAGAGATTGTAAAAGCTCCACCTCTAGGCCACCACACCACTTGTTATCTTTCTAATGAATCTTGGTGTGAAAAGGATCAAGGTCATTGGTTTCCTCCAGGAACCTCTGGAGCTGATCATCTTGATCATCTTCTCCAGAACCTTCTCCAAAATGGGAAGGTTGGAAAAAAGCTAACATACAATAGTTGGTCCCAGTGACAGCTTTTTGAGAAGGAAACAGACCACCACTTCCTTCAAGGCGTGCAGAAGCAACCTCTCACACAAGGATACTTTACCCTTGCTTGGACTCAACTATATGCTCACCCTTAGGAGGCCATCAGCTAGGAGAGATATACAGTAGATCGAACATACAGGTGACTATCCAAACAGCTCCAAGAACCTGTCCATCTCCTTCAGCTTTATGGACTCATCCTGCCAGATGAGAGAGCAAGGCTGTGCCTCATCCAGCTCAGAAGGATCCATTACTGTCATAAATTGAGGACTACCTGTAATGTAATCTCTAATATAGGCTCTAAAACACAGGTCTCCAACCTTGGCAACTTGAAGACTTGTGGACTTCAACTCCCAGAATTCCTCAACTTTGCTGGCTGAGGAATTCTGGGAGAAAATCTCAACCCAATCTAACATGTGTTGGGTCAGACTCAATCTTTGTCTTTTTCCATCTCTTCTGTCGAGTACCTCAACAAACCCCAAAGCCTTTGGATCAATGTACAGGAAAGGGTCACTCAGGAGCAATCTGATCCTAATTCTCCCTCACTTCCTTTCACCCGCCTTTCTTTTCAATGAGAAGTTCCTAGACCTTATGACCTTTCCTTATAGAGGGGTTGCTGCAGCTTCCCAACCATCTGGCCCCATAGTCCCCCTTCCGAGAACCCGAATGTATAAAACATGCCGCACATATTTAGCTTACTCATGTTTACAGCCACAGATTGGTAAGATAAATGCAGACATAATGGGGATTTGTGAGGAAAGAGTTTTGCCAATCATAAAAGTTTCTATATAAATGGATTCATCAAAATAAATGGATCCATCAAAACAAACTCCAACCTAATAGAGTTAGTTGTTGACTTACAACATTCATTCATTGAATGTTGACATTATAACAGCACAGAAAAAGTGACAAGACCATTTTTCATATTTACAACCACTGCAGCATCCCATGGTCATGTGATCAAAATTCAGATGCTTGGCAACTGACTCATATTTATGATGGTTGCAGTGTCCTGGAGTCATGTAATCACCAGTTGCGACCTTCTGACAAGCAAAGTCAATGGGAAAGCCATTGACTTAACAACCGTGTTACTAACTTAATCACTGCAGTGATTCTCTTAACAACTGAAGCAAGGAAGGTTGTAAAATGAGACAAAACTCACTTAAGAACTGTTTGACTTAGCAGTAGACATTTTGGGCTCAACTGTAAGGATTATCTGTGTTCATTTCCACTATGTACAGGGAAGTCTGTGGAGTGTGATTAAAAAAAGTCCTGTACTTATATAGGTGCTGGGCTATATGTGGGGATTCACAGTGCACTGTGAATCCCTACATATAGCAGGATATTTTAAAATGTGACCGTCAGCTCTTCAAAGTATTCCAGACAGAACAAAATAACAAAGTTGGAAGGTACTTTAGAGGTCTTCTAGTCCAACCCATTCCTCAAGGAGGAAATCCTTTACCATTTCAGACAAATGGCCTTGGTGGCTCAGGCTGTTAATTGCCTGCACTTAAGTTCCAACTGCCTACAACTGCTGTAGGCTGAATCCCAGGCTCAGGTTGACTCAGCCTTCCATCCTCTTGGGGTAGGTAAATTGAGGACCCAAGATTGTTGGGGGCAATTAGCTGACCTTGTAAAAATGCCGCTTAGTAATAAGCAGGCATATACAATGGAAGGAAGGCTATTGCTGAGCACACTGGGTTGCATCCCAAAATTGTAAGGCCTGAGTCTCGGAGAAGAGGACATATAATTAAAAAATCTCTTCTTATGGTTACAGGAACAGTTGCAGGAACTGGGCCTGGCTAGTCTAGCGAAGAGAAGGACCGGGAAGACATGATAGCAGTGTTCTAATATTTGAGGGGTTGCCACAGAGAGGAAGAGGTCAAGCTATTTTCTAAAGCACCTGTAGGCCAGACAAGGAATAATGGATGGAAACTGAACAAGGAGAAATTCAACCTGGAAATAAGGATAGATTTCCTGACAGTGAGAACAATCAACCAATGGAACTGCTTGCTCTCAGAAGTTGTGGGAGCGCCATCACTTGAGACTTTCAAGAAGAGATTGGACTGTCATTTGTCAGAAATGGTGTAGGGTCTCCCGCTTGGGTGGGGGGTTGGACTAGATGACCTATAAGGTCTCTTCCAACTCTGATTATCTGTTATCTATCTGTTATCTGTTCTTAAAAACTTCCATTGTTGGAGCATCCACAACTTCTGGAGGCAAGTCAAGAGAAGAAGCACATCCAGAAGTAATTGCTTTAACTTTATTGTAAAGTTACTTTAACAGAATCTTCAAGATCTGAAGTTATGACTTCCCCGCCTTGTTTTTATGATCTGAAAATCAAGGTAGCATCTCTTCTGAGACATTTGCAATTCCCCCATTTCTTCTGAGGATTCAGCTGTCACTTGTCTGATTGTTGCCTTGTCTGTCCTTCTGTCTCCCAAGGTCATTCTCACACACCATTACAGTGGCACACTGAAAAACAAGTGGAGCTTATACCGTACTATCTGGATTTTTTTTATCACACTCCATGGATATACCTGTACATAGTAGAAATGAATATTTGCCAGTACGGTAACTGTTTTACTACAATTATAGGTAAAGGTGAAGGTTCCCCTCACACATAGATGCTAGTTGCTTCCTGTTCTAGGGGGTGGCTCATCTCCGTTACAAAGCCGCAGAGGCAACGCTGTACAAAGATGTCTCTGTGGTCATGCGGCCGGCATGACTAAATGCCAAAGGTGCATGGAACGCTGTTACCTTCCCACCAAAGTGGTCCCTATTCTTCTACTTGCATTTTTACATGCTTTCGAACTGCTAGTTTGGCAGAAGCTGGGACAAGTAACAGGAACTCACTCTGTTACACAGCGCTAGGGATTCAAACCACCAAACTGCCTGTTCTGATCGACAAGCTCAATGTCTTAGCCACTGAGCAAGGTTGCGCTCTCCTTTGTTTGGATATCTCTATCACAGGCCAATAGACTCTTTTTACTGCCAAAGACTGAATGTCCCTACTAGTCAGGATAGACCAGCAAGTCTACATAAGGGCCAAGCTAAGTACTAGATAACACTTGCTCCCAATGTTTTCTCTATAGATGCAGCAATGGGAACTCGCATTCTAACGTCTTATGGAAAAGGAGCTTAACTATGTTAATGGACCTAGAACAGTGGTTCTCATCCTGTGGTCTTTGGACCTCTGGAAGTCTATGATATCATCACAGGGGATCCGTGAAGGCTTGAAGAAATGTTTTGGGGTTGGTGGCCGTGGTCTGTGGCCACAAAAGGTAATTAAAGGGGGTCCATGGTAAAGAAAAGGTTGAGAACCACTGGCCTAGAAGATTGGGATACTGGAGCAAGCATATATCTGTGACAGAAAGATAAGATTCACAAATTAAGACTGGGGAGTCAAGGTGTATGATGGAAGCCATAGTGACATCATGTGGTGGCGCAGTGGTTAGAATGCAGTACTGCAGACTGCTTCTGCTGACTGCCAGCTGCCAGCAATTCGGCACCCCAAAGATGCTTTTTCAAGAGGCAACTGGACTTTCTGGTTTTTCTTTGAGGATGTTTCAACTTTTCATCCAAGAAGCTTCTTCAGCTCTGACTGAATGGTGGGGAAGAACTGAAGAAACTTCTTGGATGAGAAGCGAAACATCTTCAAAGAAAAACCAGAAAGTCCAGTTGCCTCTTGAAAAAAGCACCTTTAGGACAACCATGACATGGGTGACTGAGAATCTCCATAGACATTCCGCAATTCGGCAGTTCGAATCTCACTCGCTCAAGGTTGATTCAGCTTTCCATCCTTCCGAGGTCAGTAAAATGAGGACCCAGATTGCTGGGGGCAATATGCTGACTCTGTACACCACTTAGAGAGGGCTGTAAAGCACCGTAAAGTGGTATATAAGTCTAAGTGCTATTGCTATCATAACTCATCAAGCAAATGAAGCTAATCATGTTATCTGAAGAATCACCTATCTCCAATTGTGTGGTGGAATGTAGTCTGGATTCCCAGGAGGGAAGGGCTGCATTCCAGAGGACCAAGTCACAGGGATCATGTGGATCACCCTCTGTGACCTTCTGACAAGCGAAGCCAGATTGTCTTAACAACAGTGTTATTAACTTAACTGCAGTGATTCAGTTAACGACTGTGGCAAGAAAGGTCGTAAAATGGGGCGAACTTCACTTAACAACCATCTTGCTTAACAATGGAACTCTTGGGCTCAATTGTGGTCGTAAGTCGAGGACCTTCTGTAATTGCAACCTGAATGGCCGGTTCTTTCAAGAAAAAGCTTGATTATGATTCACTACTACCAATTGCCCGGACTGTTTCTCTTTCAGGTTTCATGGCAAGTAAAAAACAACAACAACAACCCCAAGCCTCCCTGGAATTGTTTCTAAAAGAGGAGGATGGTATAATAGAGGCAATCAAGAGTCTGGCTGTTGAGAGGACGATTATCTCCCTGTGGGATCCCTTCTAAGCATTCCACTAAATAGCCCTGATTTTAAGGGCAAAGTAATTCTTCCATTGTGCCTGCCAAGGCGCTTGTGTATTTTCCCTCTCCCTCCCTCTGCCCTCTTGAGGCAACCAAAACCTGTAATTCTGTCTTCCTCCCACTCTTTTATTTAAGTGCTGGTGGTTTGGAGCAGATACAAAGCATAGCCGGGGAGGGGAGGGGAGCGTTCGGTTCACACCTGCTGGCAGTAACTGGGACGAGGGAGCGACAGGCACGAAGGAGGCCTCATATTTCACTCTGCAGGTTGGCAAAAAGAAAATGAAAACTGGGACAGAATAAGAGGGAAAATGGAGGGTCCCTTTTGGATAGTCCACATTTTGGACAGAGAGGATGGGGAGTTGAAAGAGGGATAAAAGAATCCATCAGTATTAGAATTGAACACCCCCCCCCCTCAATAGTGGGAGTGAAGAATAAGGTGCCACCTATCTCCAGTTTACAACAGTTACCCTGAGGGCACAGATAAACCCTCAAATGGCCTCAAAGAGCTCTCAGGGAGAGCGCTAATGACCAGATGACTGCAAAAAGATACAATTAGGCTATTGGTTTGAGCTCCGAGTTTGGCAATTTGGTTGCAAATGTTTCGTCACCATTTGAGGAGACATCGTCAGCACGCTTTGAATTGTGCTCATCTGTCATCTGGACAAGTTACAAAAATAACATATAATTTAAATACTATATTTATAGTATAGTATTTGGGGAGGAGGGGGGCAAGGGGAGAGAGAGAGAGAGAGAGAGAGAGAGAGAGAGAGAGAGAGTCAGGCTTGTGAATTGGGCTCATCTGTGCTTGAATTGTACTCATCTGCTATCAGAAATGCAATCCTTCCATTACCCACCCCCATCCTATCAGAACCTATCCTTCCATCCCCCCCTCCACATCAGAACTGATGAAGCTTCTTGGATGAGAAGCGAAATGTCTTCTTCTTCTGCCTCAGGGGGAAAAAAATCCAGTTGCCTTTTGAAGAAAAAATCCAAAAGCACCTTTGACACAACTCTGACCTCGATGACTGAGAATCTCCACTGACATCCAAGGCAGAAGTTTGCCATGTGGTAAAAGAGTTAAAATTGACTGCCTGGAGCAAATAAATTGCAGATCAGACCTGAATTTATGAGCTTCACAATTCGCCCAATCAACTCGGGCCTATATTTCTGAATTCTGTCAATAGGTACAGCAGATGAGTGGAAAGGGTCATGGAACATATTTTTAACCAGGTTAAAGAATCTAGCAGGTGCAAACATGGCAATGTAAAATGTGGCTAGTGTTAACCTTTTTTTCTTCTTCTTCTTTTTAATGGTGCAGCATGTGAGTGTGCAGGTGGTTTGATTAGAGGACGATTCAATGTATTGCAAAAACGTCAGATTTATTCAGTTGGATTTATGCACGACCAACAGGCACAATTGTAAAATTACCAACTGTAATGCCATCCGGTCTTTAAAAAGAAAAGAAGTTTCTCTGATAGAAGGAAGAAATTCAAGGCAAAGACCAGGGTATCAACAGAGGTGTACTAACAGTCAGGGTCCATACATAGTTTATCGTATAAGTCATATTCAATGTCCAATGTTGCCGATTTTTTTTCTAAATATTTCTTTACTTCTTGACGCATGACCTTTGAACATTCCTAAGTACAGTAATATTTTCAATTTAAAAAAGCCATATTAATTAATAAAACATAGTGATTAGATCCTGGTGCCTGATTTTTGGGACATCCCCTCTCTCTTGCTCTCTCTCCTCCCCCCGCTCCCTTCTCTCTCTCGATAAATAAATAAATAAATATATATATGTTTTCGTAGATTTTCACAGGTAAAGGTATGTAGGTCTTGGTGTATTCGGGTCTTATCCCGTGTAAGATAATCTTACACGGGATAATACCAGAATACACCAAGACCTACATATGTATGTATGTATGTATGTATGTATGTATGTATAAATATAGTATTTAAATTATATGTTAATTTTTATAACTTGTCCAGACCAAACCTGGGCATTTTATAGCCTTTGGGCCACATCTGGCCCCTTGGGCGTCCCTGTCCAGCCCATATGAGGTCAATAGGAAATAGGAAATAAAAAATGCAAATAAATTAAAAATCAAATGCAATACAGCTGCATTGCTTTTATTTTGAAGGCCACTGCCATTTTTTTCCCAATTTACATATGTGCATGCATGCATGCCTACACCCCTTCATAGTCCCAGTTTCTCATGTAGACCCTTGGGAAAATTAATTGTCCACTCCTGATCCGGAGTCACACTGGTGAATAGCAGCCATATCTATCTACATAAATAAGTAAATTTGGGTTGCAACCATCTTTTTGAAAAAGTTATGACTTCTGTCTTTTTGCTACCATCTAGTGATCACTAAGAGCATCGCACCCCAGATCAGGTAACTAGTCCAACGATTCTCAAAATGTGGCCTGTGGATTCTTGGAGTCTCTGAGGCCCTTTCAGGAGGGTCCACACAATCAAAACTCTTTTCATGATAATACTAAGACATTAATTCCCTTTTTTTTTCACTCTAATTCTCTTGCGAGGATGCAATAGTTTCCAGAGGCTGCATATCATCCCTCCGAAAGCTAATAGAATGCATGCTTGAGTGTTTTAACATAGTAGATTTAGGGCAAGAATATCCAAACTTGGCACCTTTAAGACTTGTGGACTTTGACTCCCAGAATTCCTCAGCCAACCATGCTGATTGGGGAATTCTAGGAGTTGAAGTCCACAAGTCTTAAAGTTGCCAAAGTTGGACACCCCTGGTTTAGGGTAGAATTACAGTATGTGCATTTTCAGAGATTTTCTATTTTAGAGTTGGATCTGTTTATCTGTAATGAGTTTATTCTTGATATTTTTAAATGAACTAATGAATACATATTTTTATAATGTCTCCCTTTTAATTTCCAACATGGTAAACATTGATAGATATATCCCATATAAACAAAAATTCTTTGTAGTCTTCATCTATTTTTAAGAGTGTAAAGAAGTCCTGAGGCCCAAACATCTGAGAACTGCTATCTTGGATGAATAGTTTTGTTCATTGCTTTACCTCAAGAGCCAAACTCTTTCCTACTGTTTCAATGAGGGGCAAATTAACTGTGAGATCTCCATTGTTTGACTTGCCCTGCCACCAGCCCTCACCTGGAGTTGAGTAAGTCAAATACTACTGCTTGCTTGGATTGGTACAGGGCAGACAGATTATTGCATCACCTTTCAAGTTGGTAGTCAACTTAAGTTTAACATTGCTGTTGGCTCTATCTGTTGTTTTTAAATATAGTAGATAGATGGTTAGGTCAGATTAGTTGGGTAAATAGAACTGTAGAAATCCATAAACAGAAGGCCTGTTTTATAAGGGGGAGCAGAGACTATTCTTAAAATATATTTATCAGTATTCAAGGGCAGGGGGATAATCTATCTGTATGAGGTTTTTCTCCCTATGCACATTTTTCTTTGTTTAATGTCTTGTTTAGTTTTGTTTTGTTCTTATTTTTTTTGTAGTTTGTATTTTAATGTTGTGAATAAAATAAAATTTAAATTAAAAAAAACCCCAGTTGACAATGAAGATATCAAAGTGGGATACAGCTTCTGCCTTCTAGGGTCAAGGAACAAGCAGTCAAGAAATACACCACAGACTAGCACTGCGTAGAGCTGCCATGAAGGCCTTGAAAAAGATATTTAGATGCTGGAATGAGACCAGTCCTACCAAGATCAGAACTGTGCAAGCCATGGTGGTCCCTGTGACACTCTATGGAAATGAAAGTGGGATTTAAAGAAGCAGGATAGGAAAAAAATATTGATGTTTTGTGTGGTAGCCACTGAGATTCTCTGGATGACACTAGATGCTAGCAGCACACTGCAGCCTAGTGGAGGGGGCCCCTTTTGCTACTGCATGATCTCATCCTCTATCTGTAGGGTTGGAAAGTCCCTGATTTTCCAAGTTTTATAGGTGATCTCATTTACTAACATCACCACTAATCTTAAGGATTGGTTGAGGGGTTATACCAATGTGGTTGAGGGGTTTCACCCATGTGGGATCTATTCTCCAATCCAAATACTGCATCTATACTACTCTTCCTTGCTTGCCTCTTTATAATGCCTTGGTAAGACCACACTAGGAATACTCCATCCAGTTTTGGTCACCACAATATTAAAAAAGATGTTGTGACTTTGGAAAGAGTGCAGAGAAGTGCAACAAAGAGGATTAGGGGGCTGGAGGCTAAAACATACGAAGAACGGTTGCAGGAACTGGGTATGTCTAATTTAGAGAAAAGAAGTCTAGGGCTGACATGATAGCAGTCTTCCAATATTTAAGGAGCTGCCACAAAGAACGGGGGATGGGGGTCAACCTATTTTCCAAAGGAGCAGAAGGCAGAACAAGTGGATGGAAATTAATCAAGGAGAGATGCAACCTGGAACTAAGGAGAAATTTCCTGATGGTGGAAACCAGTGGGACGGCTTGCCTTCAGAAGTTATGGGTGATCCATCACTGAAGGCTTTTAAAAAGAACTGGATGACCATTTGCCTGAAATGGTCTATTGTTTGAGCAGGACGTTGGACTAATACACCTCCAAGGTTCCTTCCAATTCTGTTATTCTGTTACTCTGAATGTCACAGATAACCAAGGAAATAAACGGATGGATCCCTGAACAAATCAACCCAGAGTTCTCACTGAAGCACAAATCCACAGGCTTAAATTATTCTATTTCAGAGACGTTATGCAAAGACCCATCTCTCTGGAAAAGGCTCCGATGCTGGGAAGGTGGAAGGAAAGAGAAGAAGAGGGCAACCTGCAGCAAGGTGGGTGGATTCAGTAACAGAGGCAATGAGTGCACCATTGGGAGACGTCGTGAAAGAACAGGTTAGGACTAGATTGTCTTGGAGAAAAATCTATCTCTGTGGTTGCTAGGAGTCGAAAATGACTTGATGGCACATAATCAATCAATCAAAATGTTAGTTTGGGGGAAAGGAATAGCATCACACACCCTGCTCAATTATAGCTTATTCTAGTGGCGCTTGTTGGGATCTAGGAAACACAATGGAAAACCGGCCATACATGTTTACTTTACATGCAACAATAAGATTATATCAATTTGAAATAAGAGTGGGGGGGGGAACAGATCCAATTGTTGTGTATGCTCTTGGCCAGTTGGGGGCGGAATGGCTTCACAGACACACAGTATTTTTTCTTCTTCTTTCACACCCAGTCCAACCTTTTCTTACACAAAGAGAGCTGTTGTACATACTGTACATCGTTGGAAATTTAATTTTTTGACTCAATAGAAATAATACCCCTTAATAAAGCTCCTGCACCTCTGAACCTTCTGCATCACCCCCCTCCCTTCATTTTGCTGGATCATCAGCCCCAGCTGTCCTTCAGAATCACTGCTGCTGCTGCAAAAGAGACTTCTCAGGGCAAACCACCCTTAACAAAGTTATTTTTTTTCATTCATTTCTCTAATCCTTTTCTTTTTTTCCCAAAGATGCTTGAGTGAGGGCCCAATGTTACATCCATGTTCTAGAACTGCATTTCTCTTGGAAGTCAACAATCAGAAGGAAACCAGTGGGACCTTTCCAGATTAACCAATTTTATTAAAAAAGGAACGGCTTTTTAATCAAAAGTCTTAGTCCAAAATGGTGCTATCTGACATCTTCTGATATTTGCCCATCGTCAGCTAACACAGATCTCCTCTTAATGCATTATCTGAAGATTGAAGAGATTCTATTCTTGCTATTTAAACGTAATAGCAAGGATGCCATTTTTTTACATGTATTACAATACAGGTAGTCCTTGACTTAAGACCACAATTGAGCCCAATTGTATATTTATTTAGCCCACTGCTAAACAAGATAGTTAAGTGAGCTTTGCCTCATTTTACAACCTTCCTTGCCATCGTCACCATTGTTAAGGGAATCACCGCAGTTATTAAGTTAGTAACAGGATTGTTAAGTGAATCTGGATTCCTCACTGCTTTGCTCATTGACATGACCCCGGGAGACACTGCAGCCATCATAAATACATGCCAGTTGCCAAGCACCTCATATTTGGTCACATCACCACGAGGATTCTGCAATGGTCATAAGTATGAGAAACGGTCATAAGTCACATGTAGTATTAGTGCTACCTTATCAAAACCCTAGTAAGACCACACCTGGAATAGTGCAACCAATTTTGGTCACCCTACTACAAAAAGAGATGTTGAGACTTTGGAAAAGTTCCGAGAAGAGCAACTGAGATAGATGATCAAAGGCCTGGAGATTAAAACATATGAAGAATGGCTGCAGGATTTGGGTTTGCCTAGTCTAAAGAAAAGAAGAATTAGGGGTGACATGATAGAAGCATTCCAGTATTTGAGGGGCTGCCACAAAGAAGAAGGGGTCCAATTATTGTACAAAGCACCAGAGGGCAGGACAAGAAAGAATGGTTGGAAACTAACCAAAGAGAGAAGCAATCTGGAATTAAGGAGAAACTTCCCAGTAGTGAGGACAATTAACTAATGGAACAACTTGCCTTCAGAAATCATGGGTGCTCTGTCACTGGAGGTTTTTAAGAAGAGACAGTCATTTATCTGAAATGGTGTAGGGTTTCCTGTCTGAACAGGGCATTGTCAACTAAAAAAATACTCCTCTGGTCTTTTTAGTTGCCAACAGAAAGGGAGTGGGGGAAAGCAGTGCATTTCTTAAATGCCTTAGATAATCACCTTGGCAGCCCAAAGCTGTTGGTGTGCAAGAATATTACTGAAGAGCATGATTGATGACTCTTGGCTATGGATGTGTCCCATTGGAGAATATATTCAGGGGGTGGGAGGAAGACCAGGGTCAAGGGGGAAATGAATGATGTATTTTAGTGTCGGCTGCACCCAGCTAATGCCAACATGGCCACTCCTAATAAATCAATTTTTTTCACTCTGAGAGATGCGGCTAGAGACTTATGATTTGAATGGGGATGGATTTGTTGGAGCCCTGACAGGCATTGGACTAGAAGACCTCCAAGGTCCCTTCCAACTCTGCTGTTCTGTTCTGTTCTGTTCTGTTCTACTCTACTCTCTACTCTACTCTACTCTACTCTACTCTACTCTACTCTATTCTGCCATGGAACTTCCTGAGGGAACTTGGATCTGCCATTGTCTTTCAGTCTGGTTTACTTTACAGGGTTCTTGTTGCAGAGAAACGTGAGCTCTTCAGTTCCAAAAGGTGAGATACAGGTAGTCTTCAACTTACAACAGTTCATTTAGCGACCATTCAAAGTTACAACAGCATTGAAAGAAAGTGATTATGACTGTTTTTCATACTTACAACCCTTGCAGCATCATCATGGTCATGAGATCAAAATTTGGATGCTTGACAGCTGGTTCATATCTATGACAATCATAGAGTCCTGGGGTCATAAGGACACCTTCTGCAACCTTTTGACAAGCAAAGTCAATGTGGAAGCCAGGTTCACTTAACGACTGTTACTAACTTAACTATTGCAGTGATTCACTTAAGAAAGGTCATAAATGGGGCAAAATTCACTTAACAAACATTTCGCTTACCAACAGAAATTTGCGACTCAATTGTGGTCATGAATCGAGGACTACATGTAAAAATATAATAAAGGCATAAATACATAAAGCCACAAATCCCATTTCTCACTACTAGTGTTTTTCAATCTTTATAAGTTGGGATTTCTGGGAGTTGAAGTCCATACATCTTAAAAGAAGAGAACGTTGAGGAACACTGGTCTAACGCAAAGCTCTTGTCATGCCCTTGGTAGAGTCGGATGCTGAGGGAGAGGAGGAACAGCCGACAGGGAGTAGAGGGGTGACTCCGAAGGTTGTGGAGGAGGCTGGAGAAGGGCTGAGGCCAGCTGGGCAGTCAGAGGAAGAACCAGGCCCATCCCCTCTGCATCCTAGGGCACACAGGGAGGAAAGGAGAAGGCAACAACTTGGCTTGCGAGAGAGGGAGTGGCCATGATCCTCCTCATTGGTTACAGCTGGGGAGATGATTATATAAGAGAGACAGTTAGAACACAGGTTGCCGAAGCAAGCGTGTTTTATTTTGGTCTGAAGTTATCTTGGTTGACATCCTTCCAACAGACTGTGCTTTGTTATCTCCTTGAATTTGGTAAATACTTCTCCTGTTCCGTTGTGGACATTTCATCATTGTAGTTTGTTTGGTTTTTTATTTCACCTCTACCTGCTCATTACATTTGGACTGTATTGCTTTCTTTTGAAGACTATTTTTGAGTTTTATCTCCAACTGAGAATTATTGAACAGTGGGGCCAAGTTGGAGGCATTAGAAGGACACTTATTTACGTTTTGGATTTTGTTACATTTGTGTTACACTCTGGGTCATCACAGCTCTTTTTGAAGAAGCAACTGGAGCTTTTTGTTTTTCTTTGAAGACATTTCGCTTCCCATCCAAGAAGCTTCTTCAGCTCTGGTGGTCTGACACTTTCCTGTCCCCTACTGGTCCTGTGGAAGTTTGCAGCCCAGGTATAATGATCCTAATGGCACCAAGCTGGAAACTAGGAGATGTTGAGTTCTAGTCCCCCCTTAGACACAAAACCAGCTGGGTGTCCTTGGGCCAGTCACTCCCTCCAAATATGTTGCCACAAAATCTGCAGGGGCTTGTTCTGGCAGTCGCTCAGAGTCAAGAGTCCCCCAAAGACTTGTGCAAAAACACCCCCACACCCCTATTAAAAAGACTGAAAGAGAAAATCCAATGTTTCTTCTCCTTTTGAATTTTTTTTAAAGAAATTATCCTAATTTCTGTAAGTGGGCTTCAAACCCCAATTCCTCTCTTATTAAACAAGAAGCAACTCAAGAGAACTTGACCCCCTCATCAATTTTTATGCCAGTTACCCCCAATAACTCCTGCCACAGCCAACTTGCCATGGCCAATTCACCATGGTCAACTCGCTGCGGGACAACTTGTTACAAGACCAAAGTTACATAATATCGACAAAATGATGAAATAGAATCACTAAAGAAATCATCTTCTTTTAATGACTCCATAATCCCTTGCGGGGTGGAGTCTGGGCAACTGAATGGCACTAGCGGAGTGTTTCCTGGCTGGATGCCCTTCTTGTCGCCAATGAGGAATCACTAAGGAAATGATGAAAAATAATGTTTCAATTATTTTAAATTATTAAATAACATGGTTGAGTTGTCCTACGGTGAGTTGTCCCATGGCTAATTGGCCTTGATGAACTGTCCCGTTCTGAGTTGGCCATGGTGAATTGGCAGCGGTGAATTGGCTGTGACAAGATGGCCGTGGCAAGATGGCCGTGGTGAATTGTCCCGTTCTGGCTCCTGTCCAAGTCTTGTTTTCCACTGAAGCAGAATGGGCAACCTGTCCAGCGTTGAGTCTCCAAAGGCCCTTGGGCTAATTGCAGCAGCCCTCTGAGAGCAATCAGTGAAGACCCCAGGCACTTGGGAGCTGCCATCTGCTTCTTCCTTAATCAACTGCTGGGGGGGGTGGGCGGGGAGGGAGAGGGACAGAGGGACAGAGAGAGGAGGGGAATGATTTGGGAGGAAGGAGAGAATTATCCTTTCTCAGCAAAAAAAAGTTTCTTGTCTTTGATTAAGCACAGCAGACTGAAATGCAACAGAACGTTTTCCTTGCTTGAGTTGCAACTGACCAACAAATTAAAAGAAGCTCTGGACCTGGCCCCTGATGGCGATATTAACAGCTACGCTATCTTTGGACCTTCTCTCTGGACTTCCTGCCTACTTTTGGTGTCATTCCTGGCTCGTTTACTACATCTGTCTCTAGCTGCCTTTGGGTTGCCCGGACTCTCTTGTCTGTACCCTTGTGGGTGCAGTGTCATCTTTGAATCAGTCGCTTTGGTCTTCAATCCATCTTGACCCTTTCCCTCTTCAGGATGCGGTTTCAGGTTGGGCCCCATTGTGGTGTGAGGACAATGGGAGGACTACCCCTCTATGGTGAGAGGGTTTAATTATCGACCCATCAGCTCCAATTTTGTTCTGACCACCGCAGTGAGAGAGCGGTGGGTTGCCCATTTGGACTCTGGCCCTGAGCAGGTGTGAGAGGCCTGTTCGTTGTGTGGAACTTTTTGGACACTGATACCTGGACCGTTTACTCTTCACCTAGACACTTCACTTCAGTGTAATATCTATCACTTTTGCCGTAGGACGTTTTTTATTCCATCCCACCCTCTATGAATTGTGACCTATTGTTTATGGCTGTTTATTCGCTAGCGGAGTTATGGGCCCTCAGGACTGCACCCTTGTCCTTGAATTGGCCCATCGGGTTACCGACAGCTTACCTTAATGATCCTGGGATCGAGAGGTGGCATGGGCAACCAAGGGGTTAAATTTTAAATTGGGAAAGGGCGACTTTTAAAATTTTAATTGGTGTTTTAATGGGTTAGGGAGGAGGGTTGGGGTTCAGCCCTTATTGGTAGAGTCTGGTTTATCCGGGCCGGTGAAGGGTCTCGCAGTGGAGGGGTGGGGTGAAGGGGCCACGGGGCCCCATCAGCAGGGAGGATTAATAATCCCTAGGGCGATTGGTTATGGCAGGGGTGGACAAGACAGAGGGCCAAATTATGTGTTGGGAGCGCCCCGCTGTTCTGGCGGTGGGCGCTCCGACCCTCAGGTCTCTGCCCGCTCCCCTGGGATCTTGGGAGGTGTGGTCCCTGGGCTCAGGCTGGTGTATGTAAATGCCAGATCGGTGGCTAATAAGGTCCCCCTCCTCCGTGAACTCATTGAGGAGGCTGCGGATCTGGCATGTATTACGGAGACCTGGTTGGGACTGGAGGGGGGTGTCCCTCTGTGTGATTTATGTCCCCCAGGTTTCCAGGTGCTGCACCGGCCACGAACCCAGGGAAGGGGCGGAGGAGTTGCCATTGTTATTAGGGAGACCTTGTTTCCAAGGGAGGCCACTGTCCCTCAGATTGGCGGGTGTGAGTCCCTCCTCCTGAGGTTGGGCCCGGGTGGTCGGCTGGGCCTGTTGTTGACGTACCTGTCCCCCAGCTGCATTGCAATGGCCCTTCCTGAGCTGCTGGATGCCCTCTCGGGGGTGGCGGTGGAGTTTCCCAGGCTTATTGTCCTGGGGGACTTCAACTTGCCCTCTCTGGGGGTGGCGTCTGGATTGGCTCGGGAGTTCTTGGCATCCATGACAGCCATGGACCTGACCCAGGTGATTCAGGGGCCCACCCATGAGGGGAACATGCTCGACCTGGTTTTATCTCGGGCAGTGGTGTAGTGATCTGGGGATGGATCTCGGTTATTCTACCCATATCATGGACAGATCACTATCTCCTGAGGCTGGTCTTCCAATGGCTGCTCGCTGCTGGGATGAGGAGCCGTACGATGGTTCCGCCCCAGGCCTGATGGACCCGGAGAGGTTTCAGGCGGCCCTGGGGTTCTTGCCCACCTCCCTTGACCACAGCCCGGCGAGACTTGGTGGCGCCTGGCAACAGGCAGCCTGGCAGCTTCGACCGGGTTGTCCCCTTGCGGCCTCTCCCTCGCCGCAGACCTCGTTTGGCTCCTTGGTTTTCAGAGGAGCTTGGGGATGAAGCGGAGGAGATGCCTGGAGAGCAGGTGGAGGACTAGTCGTTCTGAGTCTGACCATCTCCAGCTAAGAGCCTATATTAGGACTTACCTGGAAGCGATTAGAGCAGCGAGATGTGCTTACTTCTCCACTCTGATGGCGTCATGATGATCGCCCTCGGCCCTGTTCAGGGTCACTCGCTCCCTCCTGCAACTGGAGGAGAGGGGGACCCTCTCTGGGGCAGAGCGGAGGAATTTAGTTTACATCTAGCGGATAAGATCGCTCAGATTCAGGCGGCTTGGACTCCGACTGGCAGGGTTTGGATGATGGAGTGGCGATGAGTCTTGTGGATCCTATCTGGGTTGAGTTTGACCCTGTCTCCCTGGATGAAGTGGACAGGATCATGCGGAGCTGTCTTCCACCACATGTTTATTGGACCCGTGTCCTTCCTGGTTGGTTTATGCCTCCAGGGAGGTTACCGGTTGGCTCCAGGCAGTTGTCAACTTCTTTGAGTGAGGGTTTTCCGCCACCCTGAAAGAGGCGGTGGTGAGACCCTCCTCAAGAAGCCTGCTCTGGACCCAACCGTTTTGAACAACTATCGTCCAGTCTCCAACCCTTTTTAGCGAAGGTTGTTGAAGTGTGGTGGTTCAGCAGCTCCGCTGTTCCTGGAGAAACTGATTATCTCGACCTGTACCAATCGGGTTTCAGGCCCGGACACAGCACCAAGACAGCATTGGTGCACTGGTGGATGATCTCTGGAGGGCTCGGGACAGGGTTTTCCTCTGTCCTGGTCCTTTAGATCTCTCAGCGGCTTTCGATACCATCGACCATGGTATCCTTCTCTGCGGCTCCGGGGTTGGGAGTGGGGGCACCATTTACGGTGGTTCTCCTCTTACCTTTCGGACCGCTTGCAGTCGGTGTTGGCAGGAGAGCAGAGTCCTCCCGAGGCCCCTCACTTGTGGGGTGCCCCAGGGTCGGTTCTCTCACCTCTCCTGTTTAATATCTACATGAAACGCTGGCGAGATCATCCGTGGTTTGGGGTGAGGTATCATCAATATGCAGATGATACCCAGTTGTATATCTCCACCCCAGACCAGATCAGTGATGCTCTCTCGGTGATGTCCCGGTGCCTGGAGGCGGTGCAGGCCTGGATGGGGAGTAACAGACTCAGGCTCAACCCGGCCAAGACTGAGTGGCTGTTCTTACTGGCATCTCGGTGTTCAGTGGATGTGCCATCTTTGGTCATGGGGGAGGTGTTACCCCGTGGATAGGGCGAGGAATCTGGGCGTCCTCCTGGATGCACAGCTCAATTTGGAGGAGCAAGTGGGAGCTGTGGCCAGGGGGGCTTTTGCCCAGGTTCGGCTGGTTCGCCAGCTCCGCCCTTACCTGAACCGAGATGCCCTTGAGCGGTCACCCATGCTCGTCACTTCCAGAATCGACTACTGCAATGCTCTCTACATGGGGCTACCCTTGCGGATTACTCGGAGGTTGCAGCTGGTGCAGAATGCGGCCGCAGGAGCTGTGATGGGGGTATCCCGATACTCCCATTTTACACCCCTCCTCTGCGACTTGCATTGGTTGCGGTTGCCTTCGGGTTCCTTCAAGGTGTTAGTAATAACTTATAAAGCCCTAAATGGCTTGGGTCCAGGGTACTTGTGGGAATGCCTCCTGCCTGCATCACATTCCGATCGCCCCGTGCGCTCCCACAGGAGGGGCCTCCTGGGAATACCGTCGGTCAGGCATTGTCGGCTGGCGGTTCCCAGGGCTAGGGCCTTTTCTGTGGAGTGCCCGCCCTATGGAATCAGCTCCCTGCGGATCTTCGTTTGGCCCCTGATCTCCGCTCCTTTCGTTGAGACCTGAAGACTTGGCTATTTCAGCAGGCCGGCCTGGATTGACCATGGGGCGGGTTGTTTTAATAGCATTGTTTATTATTGTAATTTTAACTGTTTTTAATGTTTCTTGTAATTTAGACTTGTCTTTATTTAATATCTTTTTATTGTATATATGTTCTTTTTATATGTTACGCCCTGAGTCCTTCGGGAGAAGGCTGACATAAATCTAATAAAATAATAATAAATTGAGCCACGTGTATGGGGAGCTTTATTTCGCTGCCTGACACACTCAGGGCACGCTCCCCACACCCCTATTAGCTTTGTGCTTGAGACAGCAAGAGCTGCCTCTGGAGAATAGCCTGTGGGTTCTTTATAGCGCGATGCCATTCTGCTTGCGGTTGAAACTAGAAACTCTTTATTGGCTCCTGCATAGCATTCATGCAGCTGACCCCAGAAATGTTCTTAGCCTCAAAACTAAGGAAGGGAGGGTGGGACAGCATCGATGGAGCAAAATTATTATTATTTTTTAAAGCAGCTGTTTAACCCTTGATAGGAGCGGATCCAGGAAAGGCTTTGATGGGACAGATAGGTGATGTATACAGAAATGGAGACGCATTGTGGTTTTGTAGCCACAAGGATCTATCAACATAATTTATTTTGATAATGTAGAATTATATGCAGCTCAGGGTTGAACTGTGGGGTCCTTGGAGCTCTCTGAGCTTGATTGTTTTCTTGCAGATTGTTTTCACTGCCTAACTAGGTAACATCATCCATGTTCTCTTGCTCTTCACCCCATACTCTTTCTCCTTATTTTGACTTGTAGGTCAGGCCAGTAGGCACAAAAGTGAAATGGAAGGTAGGTTTGGTCTGTGGCTGCAAGGGTACAGGTTGAGGTAGCAGTGAATGGCCACCATTTTTAGCTCACAGAAATAGTACATCAGGGGTGTCCAACCTTGGCAACTTTAAGATTTGTGGACTTTGACACCCAGAATTCCCCAGCTAGCATGGATGGCTCAGGAATTCTGGGAGTCGAAGTCCACAAGTCACCATAGTTGCCTTTTGCCTTACGCTGTCCACTATCTACTTGGCTTCTACTCCATCAGAATTTGACTTTCCTTATTGAAAGAATGTGATCCTGACCTGTAACCAAAGTCATGCCAACTTGAATGAAAAAGGATTTCCATTTCAGTGGGATGATACCAGAATGTCAGAATTTTGCAGGTTCTTAGGAGGCTTCATTGCCTCACTGGGTTGCGCTAATTGTGCCACAGATCTGCCCGCAAGAGCAAACAATGAAATTCAATAAAAGGAGAAGGTGGAAGAAATAGGACATGGAGTCTCTTAACATGCCTCTTCTTTCTGATCTCTGTGGGAGGCAGGAAACTGGGTTAGAAGTCCTCTACTTGGCTAAGGGGACTGGTTGTAATAGAGAGGCAGCTGAAGATGGGCTTTCTCTGTCCAGTAGTTATTAGTATGCAACTGGCATGTCCTGAGAAAGCCCGCTCGCCCAAGCAGACTGTCTGCTGCAAAGCAAATTAAATCTTCCTTTGAACTCAGCAAATTAGGCTATAAGACAATACAAAAAGCTCCTGAGCCATGGGCTGCCCTCATGATCTAGGCTTCTTTTGAAAGGAACTCAGTTGAGGAGGAAGGAAGGAAGGAAGGAAGGAAGGAAGGAAGGAAGGAAGGAAGGAAGGAAGGAAGGAAGGAAGGAGAAAAATAGAATAACAGAGTTGGAAAGGACCTTGAAGGTCTTTTAGTCCAACCCCCTGCTTAGATAGGAAATCCTACACCATTTCAGACAAAAATAATGAAGGAGAGTGGGAGGGAGGGAGGGAGGGAGGAAGGGGGAAAGGAGGAAGATGGTAGTAGAAAAAGGAGGGAGGAGGGAGGGAGGGAGGGAGGGAGGGAGGTGAGAATGGAAGGAAAAAATGGTAAAAGTAAACGAAGTCTTTCTTCCCTTCCCACTCAATATCTAATTCTTCTGAGTCAGCCTCAGCTAATACAACATGAAGCAAATACTCCTAATAAACTCCCACGGTGACACAACATGGCAGTTGAAGTCTGCCTGGGTGCCAGAGGGTACCTGGAGAAATCTCTGACAGCTCAATTTATACCTGGTGCAAGGAGAAGAGTGACTGGGGCTGGAGGGGAGGCAGAACGTACTGTGGATGTGAGAGAAAGGCTGGATGGGGAGATGAGGGCCAAAACCTGAGCTGAGGAAAAAGGAAGGAAGGTTTGGGACTTCATGACTGCATCCCACACATGATTAATTACACACACCCCTATAAACACACTTTTAAAAACAAAATAGTACACATTTGACATAAAGCTATTTTTGCAATGGTGGGGAGGAGGAACTTAAATTGTTTTATGTGAAATGACACCAATATCTTGCCTTAAGGCAGGGGTCCCCAAACTTGTGGACTTTAAGACTTCAACCCCCGTGTCTGGCTGGGGAATTCTGGGAGTTGAAGTCTTAAAGTCTTAAAGTCGGTTGGAAACCCCTGCCGTGAGATAAAATTGAGGGACAAGGGGCATGAAAGGGGATCTCTGATAAATGAAACCACAGAAGATGACAGCTTGAAAAACTAAGAAGGGTCAGATCTTAATTATTAGACTATTAGAAGATCCCATAATTGTAGTCTAGGTTGGGAAATTAAAAAAAAAAATACCCCAGAAGAAGACACTGGAAAATCATTTCTGTATTCTTGCCCAAAAAACATAAATAGACATGTGACACCTCCCAAACACCCCAAAGAGTGGACTTTTGTTGAGGAAGGCTTTAAACTTTATTTAATTTGTTCAAGAAAGATTTGCACAATTGCCATCAATGCTCAACAGAATTTTCCCCTCAAGGGCTGAATTTCACCCCTCCCCCCTGCAGTAAACTACAGGTAGATTTCAACATACAACCATAATGGAGCCTGCCCATTACATTATTGTGACAGGTGTTACAATGGGTCATCTGTGTGACTAAATATATTTTACAACTGTTTTGGCAGTGGTCCTAAATGTTCTGATTGTTAAGCAAATCAATTGTTCGCTCTCTGTCTGTTTTTCCAAAAACTAGAACCAAATGGTGGTTTTTAGCAAAAACAACATAAAATACAGCCCTGTGACCATGGGACACTGCAAACTGTTGTATATGGGGCCTGGTTGACAAGCGCCTGAAATGCAATCACATGACTGGGGGGGCAGGGCTAGCCATCAGAACTGGGTCATAAGTACCCCTAATGAGATCCATTGGAACTTTGAACAGTTGCTAAGCAACCAATCGTAAGTCGATGATTATCTATATTGGCAATTCTTGGGAAGGCTTCCACCCTTTAATGACTACAGGTAATCCTCACTTAACCACCAGAATTGGGACTGGCAACTCCATCACTAAGTGAAAAAATCAGATGACTGGACATAAGCAAATCACTGTGGTCGTAAAGCGAGATGTCACAGGATTATGACTTGTGATTTCACTGCTGGTTCTCTGTTGTCTCTACTTCAGGGATCCCCAACTGCTGGGCCACAGCCCACTACTAGACCAGGCCTATTCTGGTGGGCCATGCGAATGGTGGGCTGAAGCATGCACACGCAACTCAACTTGTGCGAGCAGCAGGCTAGTGGGTGTGCACCACCCCACCACTTGTGCAACTTGAGCTGCGCACATTCATGTTGGCTCGCCACTCACACAAAGTCTGTGCATTCACACGTCCACTGGGCCTGCCACCTGTGCGCCCAATTCCCCTCTCCACCACCCCAGCCAGGCTGCCAAGCTGCAACGGTTGGGGACCCTTGCTCTACTTGTCAGAAACCGGCTATGAACTGTGTAAACAGTGATCATGTGGTGACTGTGGGATGCTACAATGGTTGCAAGTGCGAAAACTGGCCATAGAGTTACTTTTTCAGCAGCAAAGTCACTAAATAGGGCAGTTGTTCAGCAAGGACTAGCTGTATTCTTCCTCCCTTAACAAGTAGAATACCTGTGAATACAGGTGGCCTTCTTTTAATGCCCCAATTAAAAAAGGTGTCCCTTTTCTTGATCCCATGTGGCAGCTTAGGGACTCCTCTCTTATGGTAGCCACTGAGTTTCCCTGGATGACACCAGAAGCTGGCAACACACTGCAGCCTGGTGGAGGGGCCTCTTTGCTATCCCATGAGCTCATCTTCTATTCATCCTCTTATCTGTTGGGATGGGGATGGGATGTCTCTGATTTTCCAGGTGTACAGGTGATATCATTTACTAACATCACCACTAACTTCAAGGATTGGTTGAGGGGTTATGCCAATGTGATTGAAGGGTTTCACCATGTGGATCTATTCTCC